>LR749961.1:623538-762319 GCA_902729485.2 Mus minutoides | reverse complement strand
GGGCCCTTTCAGCACCATCTTGCTGGCATATGCTATAGTGTCTATGTTTGGTGACTGATTGTGGGATGGATCCCTGGCAGCTGCAGTCGTTGGGTCCATCCTTTGGATTGAGCTGCACAAATGCTCCCTTTAACTCTTTCAATGTGTGCTTTGTTCTTAATTCTAGGAAGGGGTGATGTGTCCACATTTTGACCTTCCTATTCTTTCAGAAGCCTTTGCTTAGAGGGACGGGCTGTCGTTCCTACAATTTGACTAAAGCAAGCCCTGTCATGGGTAACTGTGCTCGTTCATACCTCGTTCTTTAAGACGTGTTGTCTTTCCTATGGGGATGTGTAGACAAGCTCCCCGTAGTTTCTTAGCCAAAGGCCGAGTGCTCAGATGGCCACAGTTGTCTGCTACTTCTCAGGTGGAGGCACTCAGTGTATGAAGAAGCTAAGAGACTATGTAGCTCAGAGGGAAACATATGTATAAAATTGGAAATTACTCATTTGGGGATTTTCCTCATTAGCTGGGAGTAATTGGTGTCAAATTGTCAATTTTCTAGCCATCTTAAAAAGGCTTGGTAGACACTTGAGAATTACGTGGATGGGTAGATTTATAATTTCAAGATGAAAATAATATTTATAATTACATATTTCCTAAGTTAGAACAATGTATCTAAGTCTGGTAGACAGGAACCCATCCTAATAGTTAAAGTAGTTTGGGTTTTTTTTGTTTTTGTTTGCTTGCTTTGTTTTTTGGTTCAGGAGTTACCTAATTTTTCTTATACATACATACATACATGCATACATATATACATACATACATACATACATACACACATACTTACATACTTACATACATACATACATACATACATACATACTTACATACACACACACACACACTTACATACATACATAGATGCTTTGCCTTTAAGAGCTCAGTTGAATCAAATACCGTTGAATTTTGTTTGTTCTCCGCGACCTCTCTACCGAGTCACCAATTCTCGTGACTGACGAGAAGGTTTTCAGGACTCAAGTTAAGGGTCGGTGGTATATCACCGAGTGTTGGTAGACATTACTCCAGACTGAGGGAGAAGATCCTACAGACTTCTATCGATGTCACATAAATGTATATTATTATTTATTTAGTTAAAAAAAAACAAGGGAAGAATATTGGGCTAGCAAGTGTGGCCTTATGAAGGGCACATTGCTGATTGCTGTTAAGTGTATTGTTTTAAGAATGTACTTATTATTTTATGTATATATGTGTGTGTCTACGTGTGTATGTATACCACATGCATGGAGGATCCCTTGGAGCCCAGAAGAGGGGCTTGGATCCTCTGGAATTGGTGGTGCAGATGGATGTGAGCCACTGTGTGTAGGTGCTGGGAATTGAACCCAGGTCTTCTGCAAAAGCAACCAGCGACCTTGACCTCTGAACCATCTTCCAGGCCCCTCAAGTACACTATTTATGCTTAAGTCCAAATGTGTTACTCTTGAGCTAATCTACTGTGTACAGAGGGACAACATTCCAATGAGCAGAGACCGCTCCTGGGGACACTCACTGAGGAAGGGGTCGGCAAGGGGTCAGGTGACTGGAACACGACCCGAGTGTCCAGTAACTGAAGGAAGCTAGTGGAAGTTTCCTGCAGAAACAAGTAAAAGTTCAAGAAAAGAAAGATGCCTGCCATCTTGGCTCTATTATTTCCTTTTTTGATTTGAAGTTAGAACTTTGGGTTGTTTTTTTAGATGTAGATAAAAAATTTTTACTCCTTTGCTATTTGATGCAATATAAAGCCTGGAGCCCAGGCTCTAGGGCTGGGGAGATTTCGCAGTGGTTAGAGCACTGTCTGTTCTTGTGGAGGACCCTGGTTTGGTTCCTAGCACCCACTCTGTGACTCCTGATCGCCTGTGACTAGTTCCAGGGGAATCTAGTACCTTTTTCTGGAGTCACAGACACCAAGGATGTAGATGGAGGCAAACATTCATATACATAAATAAAAACCATCAAATCATAAAAAAAAAAAAAGACCCAGGCTCTGTCCAGTGTAGTGGTGGTGTATATTTTTAAACCTAGCATGTAGAGGGTGAGGCAAGAAAATTGAAGTTCAGGGCCAGCCTGGGCTGTATAGCAAGACCATGATTCAAACAATAACAAAAAAAAACCAACCAACCAATAACAACAAAAGGCC
This sequence comes from Mus minutoides, assembly GCA_902729485.2. Lineage (NCBI taxonomy): Eukaryota > Metazoa > Chordata > Mammalia > Rodentia > Muridae > Mus > Mus minutoides. The sequence continues at coordinate 760,143 of LR749961.1, read as the reverse complement.
AACCTTATGGCCTTGGTATTTTGGATCATGGAGGATGGTGATCTTGCAGGCAGGGTGCACTTAAAGGCACGCTCATGTTTCCAGGGCTGCCATGATGATTGTCACATGGCGATGTGTCACTTCTAAGCTGGACAAAGCACAGAGCCCTCAACTCCGGGTGTCCCACTGGCATCCTTTTGCATCGTTCTCTCCGACTGTTTGCCGGAGGGAGGTATTTGAAGGAGGTAGGGATGAGGGTAAATAAAAAACACCCTGGTCCTGCTGCTTCCCTCTGCAAAATATGAGTTCACAACATGCCAACATGAAATTCTCCATTAAGGAAATGCATGTGATGGGCCTGGGGAGATGGCTCAGTGGTTAGAACTGCTGCCTGCTCTTGCGGAGGACAAGAGGTTGGCACACATGTCTGGCTGGCTTACAGTCACCTCTGACTTGAGCAACAGGGACTCTAGCACCCTTTTTTTTTGGCTTCTGTGGGAATTTGCACTCACATTTGAACACACACACACACACACACACACACACACAAACACACAAATGCAAACAAATTAAAAGACTAGAAAAAAAAGATAAATAAAAAATTAAAAGACAAAAAATAAATGGATATAAGGGCTGGGAAATGGCTCAGTGCTTACAGTGCCTGCTGCCTGAGCACAAGAAACTGAGTTAGAGCCCCCAGCATTCATGTAGAAAGCCTGGCCTCGTAGTATGCACCTGTAGTGCCAGCATGAGGGAGATGGATGCCGATGAATCTGTATGGATTGCTGGCCGGCCAGCCTAGCTGAATCCGGCTGTGACTGAGATCCTACCTAACAGTTGGAGACCCTGCCTTAAGGAAAACAAGGTGGGGCACTAGAGAGATGGTCGAATGGTCAAGAACACTTGTTGTTCTCTTACAGAGAACCCGGGTACAGTTCCCAACACTCACATGGTAACTCACCACAATATGTGTCTCCAGTTCTAGAAGATCCGATGCTCTCTTCTGCCCTCCATAGGTGCCATACATGCATGTGGCACACTTACATACATGCAGTCACACATATGCATATATGAATGCTCATACACTCACGCATGCACACACACACACACACACACACACACACACACACAGAGGAAATACACTTAAGATAGGGAAGGAGGAAGCCATCTTTAGCCTTATTGTGCTTCTACAAAAGGGACCCGCTAAGCCTGGTGAGTCCTTGGTATTTGGTGTCTGGAGGTTTCTATTCTCTATACAGAGCACTCCAAGAAGCTACTGTGTTTTTAAGAGTCGGGATTCTCTTCAGTAAGGGGCAACAAGACTTTTAAAAGAGTCTGGGGAGGGGAGCCTCGGCTACTAGGAAATGTTTATCAACCTGCAAGGAGACCAAGTAGACCATTTGGGGGAAGGCAGTTAGTTTTGGGTTTGTCATTTCCCATGAGGTGCTGCTGAGTGCAGAGATGCATGGAACAGCGGCCTGCTCTGGTAAAGGAAGCTCATTAATTAGAGAACATGGTTGCCAGCTGGTCTGCCTTTGTTTCCAAGCAACTCTTTGTAAACTATCCTTACAGTACCATTTGTCTCCCTCTGCTGGCAGAAGTCATTATTGTAGACTGCCTTTTCCCTACCATTTGGATGTTTAACATTAAGAGTATTAGGTCACAAGGCTAAGCCAACAGCATCACCTTTGAGCCATAAAATAATGCACTATGACATCACCTTTGCTCCTTCACATAGTATATTGTGTGCAAGCATCCCTTAGAACTCTGATAAAGTCAAGCAGTATTCCCAATGAGCAGACCTATCTGGGCAACTTCATCTTTTTCTAAGTTAATTAATTTTTAATTTTTATGTGCCTAAGTGCTTTGCTTGCATGTTGGCATGTGTACCACGAGTTCCTGGTGCCCACAAAAGTCAGAAAAGGGTATTGAGCTGGAATTAACAGGCAGTTGTGAGCCACCATGTGGGTGCTGGGAAGCAAACCTGGGGTTCTCTGGAAGAGCAGTGTGCTCTTAACCACTGAGCCATCTCTCCAGCCCCTCAGAGCTGCTTTTCTTTATGCACTTCCATTTTCCTATACTGTGCAGGCTGGATTTGAGGAAACTGTTAATACCCACCCTTGGTCCTTGCGGTGTCATTAAAATGATGTCACCAGACATGGTGCATGTCTGTGCTATACATGACCCCCCTCAGAGGCTCAGAAGGTAAAGTCTAGAGGAGGTGCAGCTCCCAAGGTCTGATTCTGGGTGTGGTGTTGGGTGCCCTGGTGTCCTCAGAGAGAATGCCTGTGTCTAGCAGCGAGTACGGGGTGCTTCTGAAGACGTTTGTGCTGTGGGCCTTTCCAGGAATGCTTTATCCTTTGGTTGCTGGTATGCTGCGCTCTCCGATGGGCCTGTTTCTTTGAAGTCTCCTGTTTTCTTTCATGCTTCCTTTGCTTCTCCCCAGTTCCGACCTGTTAGATGTTCTCTTAACAAAGACTCTACACCCATGCTTGCATGTCCCTGGACAGGCAGCCGCCCGCATCACCTCTCAGACTGACCATCTCCTCTGTCTTTCAAACTAACCATGTTGAAAAGGAAGTCTGCTGTTTTATCTCCTTTACTCCTTTAAAGACACACCCTTAATGTCACCTCCTTGTTGGAAATTAGGCTTCCAGGCCATTACCTGTTCAACTTTGGTTTCTTCTGTCTGCTGGGTTTCTCCCTTCCACTGATTTCCAGAGCAAACCTTTCTCTCTCTCTCTCTCTCTGTGTGTGTGTGTGTGTGTGTGTGTGTGTGTGTGTGTGTTTCTCTCTCTGTGTCTGACTGTCTCTCTTTGTCGCTCTCTGTCTCTCTTTCTCTCTCTGTCTCTGTCTTTGTCTTTTTTCTTTTTTTTTTTCTCTCTGCTAGTCTGTGGGCAGACTGTCCTGATTTCATGCATGTGATATCACTGGGTCTTCGAGTTCGTCTGCTTAGACTTTAGAAATCTGCCTCTTTAGAAATAGAGGCTGGTTATCCAGAGGATGACTTTAAAAGCCGCCATTTGGAATGCTCTGTGTGCAGCCTGGCTCCTCTCTCCACCTCCCCACTGCATTCTGCCCCACGAATGCAGCTACTGTAATCTCTTCTCAGCCTCTGGTAGTCTCCATTCATCTCACAGTTTGATCTACAGCAAAGTCTCTGAAGCCTTTCCAGTTTCCACGGCCTGGATAAAGCGTCCCTTTCCCTCACATCACAGGTCTGTGACAATGGAGCAGGTGATCTGTTGGAATGGCTTTGTATTGTGGTCTTGACATTTAATCCTCGAGTTCTTGTTTAATCTTTCATAAGCATCTGTGATGAATTCTAAGTATAAACAGAACCTGGCACCCGATCTGGTACAGAGATGTTTGTTGAACTGGGTTGGTGGCTTTGCTGGCAGCCTTGGGTCAGGGGTCACGCCCCTCTGGTCAGCCCTCAGTCTCTTGCTGCCCTCGGACCTCACGCTAACCACCGTGTGTGTGTGTTTTAGCTGCAGATCCCCAGCGTGAAGGGCTTTGATTTTGCTAAGCAGCATCTGGGCCAGCACAATAAAGACGACATACTGATTATTCACGAACCAGCACCACTGCCAGGCCCCGTGAAGGACCACACCACACCCTCAGAAAACGGAGATGTGCCGAGCCCAAAGTCAAAGATCCCTTCCAAGAACATCCGGCACAGAGGGAGGTTAGTGCTGACCTTTCTAGACTGTTCTCTGTTGCAGAGTCTGTTTCCGCTTTCGTGGCTTATTCTGATATCAGAACCAAGAGTGATGAGTATTGCCTTGGGCCGGCAGCCTGGGGGACGTTTGACTTCTCCAGTTCTACACATAAACCCTGAAGCATTTTCTGTTCCTTCTGCTGGGCCTCCGGATCCGGCTGTGCGGTATCTTCCCGTCAAATGCTTATTTGTGTTGGGTTGCTCCCAGATTTGATTGTGAATCAGACACTAGAAGTGTTTCCTGAGGTGACTGTCCTAAGCTTTGTGAAGGTGACACAAGAAGGAATGAGTGAAAAGTGAACATCAGGGGCCAGCAAGATGGCTCAGCAGGTAAAGGTGCTTGCTGTCAAGTGTGATGGCCTGGATTTGATCCCTGGAACCCACATGGTGGAAGGAGAGAACTGATTCGTACAAGTTGTCTTCTGACTTCTGCATACACAGGTGTCGTCGCACACCTTCTCTCTGGAATAAATAGGTGGATGTCAAAAAAAAAAAATCCCTTAAGGGCTGGAGAGATGGCTCAGCAGTTAAGAGCACCGACTGCTCTTCCAGAGGTCAAGTCCCAGCAACCACATGGTGGCTCACAACCATCTGTAATGGAATCCAATACCTTCTTCTTTGTGTCTGGAGACAGCTACAGTGTACTCATATAAATTAAATAAATAAATAAATATAGATCTAAAAAAAAAAAAAAAACCCAAAAAGCCGTTAAAGTACATGGCCCACAGCACACAGTCAGTCAGCCCAGCTCCCGTGCTTGTGGCACTGCACACAGTCAGTCGGCCCAGCTCCCGAGCTTGTGATCCATCCGCTGGTGGCTGGCTGTGACCTCTTGCTTTGTCTGCAGACGATCTTCATCAAGCCCTCCGTTTTTCTTTGCTTCCTCCCAGCTTGTGACCTTTGTTAGCACATCACAGGCACTCACCCACCCCTCCTTGTCCATTCCCAGTCTGCTTCCAGTTCCTCCTGTCCAGAAAGCAGAGCTTATGGAGAATTGTGCATTAATTTTTTCAAATTGCCAGGAAGGCATTTGTTGCCCTCTGCCTGTGGGAACTAACCTGAAGACGACCGAGCCAGGATCAGGCCTTGTGAGTTGACTTCCGTTCATAGCTTTGGCCTCTGGGGTCTCCCTCTGTCCACCTTTCCTCGAGTGAAGAAGCCTGTGTCCATACCAATGTTCAACATCCAGACCCATGACTTCACTTCCACCTCGGGGATCTGCCCTAGTTGAAGAATGTGAGGGATATTGGTGCTTGGTCCTTAGGGAAGAAACTGAATTCTGCAGGGAGATGCTCTTGGCTTAATTATTTCCCAGAAGCAGCAAATCAGCAAAGATGATTTAACGTGTTTGTAAAAGTTTTCAAAGACTTGTTTTCTCCCCAGCAGCCTCATGGCAAATGACAGTTGGCTCCATCGTCACAAGGGTCTTCCGGTAGATACGGTTATCCTGCCCTGCTCTCCTGTCCCCTCCAGGGATTCAACCACACGTGCACCAAAAATATTCGGGGGAAATAGTGTTGATGTTGAATTACAGACTTATTCTTGTCATTATTGTTATTGTTGTTGTTATTATTATTATTAAGATTTATTATATATACAGTGTTCTGCCTGCATGCCAGAAGAGGGCGCCAGATCTCATTACAGATGGTTGTGAGCCACCATGCAGTTGCTGGGAGTCGAACTCAGGACCTCTGGAAGAGCAGACAGCGCTCTTAACTGCTGAGCCATCTTTCTAGCCCCTTGTCATTATTCTTAAAGCAGTTTATGGCAGCTATTTATAGTGTTGTGCACGGTGCTTTATGTAGGCATGATTACAAGAGAATGGAGTTACAGATAGTCATTTTGTATTTCATATAAGAGACTTGAGAGTATCTGTGGCCCACAGATATTGAGGGCCAGCCGTGGAGAGAATCCCCCAAGGACACTAAGAATGTATTAGCAGTTCATGTTGCTGTTGAAGTTAGGGAGTCTTAGAGACCAGGGGCTCACTGAGCAAGGCTCTTCCCTGGCCACGGACATCCTGGTGCTGTGTTACCCTTGACTCATGTTAGCTGTGCCAGTCTGTCCTCAGGACTGTAGCGGTAGCACCATCATTTAATTTTGGGTTATTTTTCCTGGAAGCCTGCTTCCTAATGAACCTGACGGAGTTAACCCTTCCTGTGCCGTTCTGATGCTTCTCTTTGTCTGCAGAGTTTCCCCCTCGGATGCCGACTCGACAGTCAGCGAGGAGTCCAGCGAGAGGGACGCGGGAGAGAAGGCGCCAGCTGCCGCCCCTGAGAACAAGGCCCTCAGGGCTCCGCAGAGCGGTGCGTCACTGTCCTCCCCATGTCTCATAGGCCAGGGGATTACTCTACCACAAGAACTAAGCTTAAAGATAATCTACACAAATGGACTACATATCAGTCATGCTGAGTTCCTCAGCCTTGTAGTCACCGTGATCCCCGTGTTGGTGTTTGTGTCAAGGAAAGGTGCAGGGGTAGAGGGGAGGGCTTCACTGAGGTGTGTCTTAGCGCTAGAAATTAATTCCCATTTATTAGTGTCCAAGCGGGACAAGGAGAAGTTAGTGGAAACTATAGTCATAAAACTGCCTGTCAACGCAGTAACATTTTTTTAGGAACCAGTTTCAGGATGTCACTGTTGGGAAGATGTTTTGTTTGTCAGGGGTTCATACCCATCAAGTGTGGTCTTATTTCTAGATCTTTTATCCAGCAGGTAGTTGGGTATAATCAGATGGCTCGGCCATCTTTGCATGCCAGACACAAAACAAAGGTCACTCCCACTGTAAAGTTCTTTGCTTTGGGTCTAATACCAAAAAAACCCCAACCAAACCAACCAACCAACCAAACACCTATGCCCACAGGCCTTCCAGTCCTTAGAGTGCTGGCATTGTGACATGGTTTTATTTTATTTTGTTTTGGGTTTTTGGAGACATAGTCTCATGAGGCTCAGCTCTGCCTAAAAATCTGGATGCTCCTGATTTCATCTCCTGGCAGCTTGGCTTCATAGTTATCTATTCATTCATTCATTCATTCATTCATTCATTCATTCATTCAGTGTACATGTGTATCGGCACATGGGTGAAGGTCAGAGAACAGCTAACTTGTGGGAATCTTTTCTTTCCTTCTAACACATAGGTTCTGGGAATTGAACTTAAGTTGTCTTGCCTGGTAGTGGGGGCTGTTACCCACTGAGCCACCCTGCCTGGGCCCCTGGTAGCTTGGCTTCAGCTTAATAGGTTGTTTCAAATGAGTCTGCTCTGGGTGAGTTGGCTGGGACTGTGTTTTTAATCTCAGGGTCCTGTTTCAGCAGTTCAGGGACAAGGGATTTAATAATTTTGTACTTACTGTTTTGGAGACTTTTGGGTCTTGATATACAGCTCAGGCTGGCCTGGCACTCATTATGTAGACCAGACTGGCCTTACTTACCTTTGCCTAGTGCTGGCATTAAAGGCATATGCCATCACACCTGGCTACATTTACTTTAAAATGTTTTGGGGTTTTTTTTTTTTGTTTGTTTGTTTGTTTGTTTTGTGGTCAGAAGGGGGCATTGGATCTCTTAGAACTACAATTTTGGATGCTTGTAAACCACAATGTGGATTCTGGGAACTGAACTCAGGTCTCTGTAAGATCAGCATGTGTGATTAATCTCTCCAGCTCCGTTCTCACTCTGTTAGGTTGCATATTTCTTTGTTTGAAAGTACAGCACAGACTGAATAACGTTCTATAAATGGAGAGCGTCCAGACCAAGGCCCAAGGGACTCTTGTATCTCTGCCACCCCCCCTCCCCAGGCTTTGCAGGTCTCCGCCCTGCCCCATGCACCTGTCACTCATCCTTGCACCCCTCCCCCCTGGCTCTTTTGTAATTTTGAGGAAATACCCCCTTAGTCTAAGGGAATAGTTTTTCCCTTGGCATCCAGTTTCACAGAATCTTAAAACTTATTTAGCACCGTGGTAACCAGGTGCTGTGTTTCAGATAGGTGGGACTAAAATCATGTTTCAATCCTGGGAAAGAAATATTTGAGAAGGAAGAGGAGAGTCCTAGGCGTTCTCAGTCTCTGCTGACTGCTCACCCCAGTTAGCCTGTGCTTTTCCCTGTCTTCACCTCTACCCCTTCTGGCAGAAGCTCACCAGTGTATCCTGTGAAGGGAGCAGGCCCAAGCAGCACTGCCAGAATTCAAGGGTCTGAAAGCCCACTGCCTGTGAGGCAGGACAGTGAGTTGGAGCTTCTTGGGAGTGTCAGGAGCTCAGGTGCTACTACCATAACTGAAAGGATGATGCTCATGAAGCCAGAATCAATGTGTTATGCCTGTATTCTAGAAAGATAATACCAGCTTACTTTAAAGGTAGCCCATAGGTATTTTGTCTTTATTTTTTGCATAGAGCTTCATTAAATACCATATATATGAGTGAGTATGGAGAGAGAGAGAGAGAGAGAGAGAGAGAGAGAGAGAGAGAGAGAGAGAGAGAGAGGGGGGTCAGGGAGGGGGGACACAGGACTCTGCACATGCTGGGCAAGTGCTCTTTGCTAGCTATAATTTTAGTGCCCTCTCCTTTAGATACTATGGCTTCCATGTAGCCCAGACTAGACCTCAAACTAACAGTTCTCTCTTGAGTGCTGGGATCACAGGTGCACTCCACAGTGCCTAGATTGTGTTTCTTAAAAATTGGGTTTGGACCAGTGTTCCCTGTCACCACTGCATGTGGCACACCCAGTGACTGGCTTTAGAGTCTCTGGGTCCCCTTCTTGCAACAGAAACTCATAAAAGACAGCTCTTCATATTTTGGCAAATTCAAACATGATTGTGTTCCCTGCTCTGCCACTTTGAAGGTGCTGGTCCTGTGTCCATCTCTGAGATCTACAGAGGTGACTGACTAACAGGGCACTATGTTCTTAATCATTACAGTTGGGGAGCCACATCTGTTCCCACTGCTGTCCCTGAAGAGAATGTGGAGAGAGAGGTGAAAGCGGAGGGGCCGTGAGCCCTTGAGTAAGCGTGGCCAGGCTAGGGTGTCAGTGCTGTCCTCCTCATGGCCCTGTCCTCAGGAGTACACACGGTAGAAATGGGGGAGGCAGATGCTGAGACAGGGTCTCACTATATAGCCCTGACTATGCAGCTCTGGGTGGCCTCACTGGGAGTCCGGGTTGGCCTCGCACTCCTAGAGTAATGATGCCAGCTTACACAATGTGTCGGGGATGCTCGCATGAAGTGTGTGTCACCACTCTGTCCTCCCCCTCCCCAAACACTTTCTTGGTGGTCTCAGCATGTGATTCTGAAGTTGTTAGATCTTCATCGACTTGAGTTCCACAAGCTCCGGGTGCAAGCTTTTCTCTTGGGGACTGATAGGACATTTATTGTGGCACCTGATAAGGTCTTTGCCCAGTGAAGGGACGCATTGTTTCAACCAGATTAGGTACATATATGAGGCATGAGGTAATTTTGGAGACTCATTTCTGAAATGACTGAGATCATTAAGCTTAGCTCTCCATGTCTCACTGAGGCAATTCCCAGAGGAAGAATACTGCAAACTGAGTGGTGACCGACGACAGTTGGTCTTCATTTGCGGTTTTTCCTGTGCTTAGTGTCGGAGATGTCGGTGATCAACCGGCCAGTGACCTCAGCCTCACGGGGAGTGGCTGGAGTCACCAGAGTTAGCTATGGCGGGGATAGACTGTATTTGTCTGTAACTAATGAAACTCTTACAATAGTCTTCCATCAAAGCATTTCAGGAGTACCCTTCCTCTGCCATTGTGTGTAGCTGGCATCATTCTGTATAATCCTACATTGCCTCCTTTTTGGAGTCTTGAACAGCAGAAATTAATGTTTTGCCTTTCATTTCAAAATTTTTATTTATTTTAATATATACCTACAGCATTATTTTTTTAAAAAATCTTTATTTTTTAAAGATTTTTTTTTTTTTTTTTTTTTTTTTTTTTTTTTTTTTTTTGGTTTTTCGAGACAGGGTTTCTCTGTATAGCCCTGGCTGTCCTGGAACTCACTTTGTAGACCAGGCTGGCCTCGAACTCAGAAATCCGCCTGCCTCTGCCTCCCGAGTGCTGGGATTAAAGGCATGCGCCACCATGCCCGGCAAGATTTTTTTAAAATTTTATTTTATGTGTATGAGTGTTTTGCCTGAATGTGTGTGTACATCATACCCTGGTGCCCAAGGAGGTCAGAAGAGGGTGTCAGATCCCCAGGAACTGGGGTTTTAGTTACAGACAGTTGTGAGCCACCGTGTGGATGCTGGGAACTTGAATCTGGGTCCTCCACAAGAGCAACACCTGCTCTCCCAACATTATGCTTTAATATTATATATTAAAATATGTATGTATGCCCTTGGGGATGGTGACATCATTAATTTACTTATGAGATACCCATCACAATGGACTTGTTTTTAGGTGAGAATACTTAAAGTCTCCCACAGTGCTTTGTAACTATTTACACTTTTTTGTTGTTTACTGTGTGCACGTACATGTGTACACACATGTCCTAGCTGCGATGCATGTATGGAGCTCAGAGGACAAGTTGCAGGAGTCATTTCTCTCCTTTGTGCACATGGGTTCTGGGCCCAAGCTCAGCTTGGTAGCAAACAGCTTTACCCTCTGAGCCATCTTGGCAGCCACTTCTTGGCTACTTTATAGTAGATGACATTTAGGTAGTCATTGTGGTGTAATTTATATTATTACTTTTTAAAAATAACTTTGAAAGAGAAAGGCTTTTTAATCCAAAGTCCTTATGTGCCTTAAGGAAGGTCACATTTATTTCTGTGCATCTCCTATGCGCCCATTGGTTGTTATTATCTAAGTAATTTTTAATTGCACAAATATATAGTGTCTTAGTCAGGGTTTCTATTCCTGCACAAACATCATGACCAAGAAGCAAGTTGGGGAGGAAAGGGTTTATTCAGCTTACACTTTCACACTGCTGTTTATCACCAAAGGAAGTCAGGACTGGAACTCAAGCAGGTCAGAAAGCAGGAGCTGATGCAGAAGCCATGGAGGGTTGTTCCTTACTGGCTTGCTTCCCCTGGCTTGCTCAGCCTGCTCTCTTATAGAATCCAAGACTGCCAGCCCAGAGATGGTCCCACCCACAAGGGGCCCTTGATCACTAATTGAGAAAATGCCTCACAGCTAGATCTCATGGAGACATTTCCCCAAATGAAGCTCCTTTCTCTGTGATAACCCAGCTGTGTCAAGTTGACACAAAAACTAGCCAGTATATATAGCATAATATGTAGTATAATTTAATGCACAGTTAAAAACACTTTCCAAGTATTTTGAAGACTGGGTCCTGGACAGTACAGGGGCTGGGGGATTTCTTTTACTTTCTTGCCTTTACCCTGTAGCTTGGCAGAGAAGCCTAAGATGTGGGCATTCCTTGCCCCGAAGGCTGTAGCTGGTGAACGGTCTAGCAAAGCTCTATGACCTCAGCTGGTGAGAGGGTGGTGACTCCTGCTCATAGGCTGCGGTTCAGGTGGGATCCAGGCAGGGATGACGGATGGACAGAGAGATCCCCACGGAGTCATTAGACTCAGAGGCATGAGGAGAGCTCTGTTCCCCTTCGGGACAGTGTGCTGAGGTGCCAACTTTGTGACTTTTCTATTTCTTAGGTGTTCAGGTCAGTCAGGCTGGCCTGCTGGCAAGGTTAATCTCTTTTTAGTCACTAATCCAGCAGTGTGAATAGCTGCTGCTGGTTAAATGGAGTGCCTGGCTGGGCTTGCAGTTCGGGTCACCCAGCTCTGTCGGGGCATGGAAGGAGAGCCCAAGAACATCAGATAGCTGTCTTGTTGAGAGAGGCCACTTGTTTGGAGATGCACACATCCTGCCTGTTCCCTTGGGATAACATAAACACAATTCAAATCAACAGAGAATCCCAAACTTACAAAGCACTGGTGTTCATTCCTTACATGAAAGGCCAGCTTCTGTTCCTTACTGCTTTGCCAACTCATTGTGGTCTCTTTTATATTCAGGACCCCCCTCCCAAACACATACACACACACACACACACACATACACACACCTTTCACCAGGGGTTGCAAACCATTGGCTCTTGATTAGATCACAGATGTGTACCCAGCTCAGATGTTTCATGGTTTGTTTTGTGGCTCTAGACAGGGAAGCAGGGCCCTGATCCATGCTATGGAAGGGCTCCTCTCAAATGAGCTTCCCTTTTCTTTTTTTTTTTTTTTTTTCTCTTTGTTCTGGTCAACTCTGCTCGCTCTGCTCAACCCCGCTCACTCAGGCCAGCCCGCTCGCTCCGGCCGCCCCTGTACACTCGCTCCAGCCGCCCCTGTACACTCGCTCCGGCCGCCCCTGTACGGCCCCGCTCGCTCTGGTCGGCCCTGCTCACTCCGGTTGGTCTCTCCGGTCCAAGGATTCATTTCTTATTATTCTTCATAAGTACGCTGTAGCTGACTTCAGACGCACCAGAGGAGGGCATCAGATCTTGTTACTGGTGGTTGTAAGCCACCATGTGGTTGCTGGGATTTGAACTCATCACCTTCGGAGAGCAGTCGGGTGCTCTTACCCGCTGAGCCATCTCACCAGCCCCCCTTTTCTTTAAGAAGATTTTTAACTACATGTAGTAAAAACAGTAGAGTGGTATTTGACACATATTATCATGACTTTCTCACAGCCTTCTCAAAGGCATCTGTAATTTTATAAGTGTGTGTGTGTAAACCTGTGTGTACACGCACCGATGTACACACAACATGCATGGAGGTTATAATTGTCAGTTCTCTCTGCCTCCTCATGAGATCTAGGATTGAACTCAAGCCATAAGACCTGTGCACAAGTTCCTCTTTCTACCTGCTGAGCCATCTTGCCAACCCTCCTGTGTAATTTTTTTTTTTTTTTTTTTTTTTAACAAAGCCAGAAGAGATAATTTAACATAGACCATCTGCGACGAACTAGAGAGATGTTTGTTGCTTTGGTCAGAAACTGGGGCCAAGGGCGTTTCCAGGGTGATGCATGATTGTGACTCCTGTCGCTGCTCTCTGGGCTTTCCTGCTCATGTCCCTCCCTCTCTGTTCCAGGCGCCCCCCTGCCCAGTTCAGGCAATGAGCAGCATTCCTCAGCCTCCATCTTTGAGCACGTGGACAGGATTTCGAGAACCTCAGAGGCCAGTCGGCGGGTCCCCAGTAAGATCCAGCTTATTGCCATGCAGCCCATCCCGGCCCCTCCAGCGCAGCACCCTGTCCTGGCCGACCGAGTGGCAGAAACCAACAAAATCAACAAGGAGGTATTTGGTTTTAACGAAGGCACATTAATTAAAAAGCTCATGTCCTAATCCGGTCAGTGTTAGAAGATGAGTGGAAGGTCCGGTATCAAACACTTGCTAAAAGCCTGCACCACTGCGGTGTACCCATTTCAGAAGACTACAGACTGGGTGCCGCTTAGGCCTGTGATCCCTGCAGCCTTCAGGCTGAGACAGAAGGCTCATTCCTGGGATGTCTGGCTGCACTGTAAAGACCTCTTTTAGAATCAGAAAAACAAAACAAGTAAGTCTACAAACAGACAGACACACACCCTACACCTATATTTATCTTTTTAATGTTTTATTTACTCTTTGAATATTTGGTATGTGCATACAGTGTATCCATCCCCCCAACTCTCCGCAGACCCCCTAACCTATCACTCCCAGCTCCATGCTGTCTTCTCATCATCGTCATTAACAGTAAGCCCTGTGCACTGGGCATGTGCATGGGCAGCTTAGCAGTGGCCACATCCTTGAAGAAAAGGTGTCTCTTCCTCTTTCAGACATCATCAAACGCTAGTGCTCCTGTGCCAGTGGCGAGCCTTCTGGAGCTCTCTTACGACCCACAATTGATTTTTTTTTTTTTCAAACTGCGACACTACTCGGGGACAGTGATGGATCCTGACAGGATGAGCAGAAGGGCACTGAGGCGGCAGCCCTGAGGAGGCTTCTCCTCAGAGCCGTGCTCCCTGCCTCCCTACCTCTGGCTCGTGAACACTGCCTTTAGCCTGTAGATGGCCTAAGCTAGTGATCATTAATGGACGGATGGCTTCCTTGTCACCTCTGTGGGTGCCTCCATCAAGCCTGCAGAGCAAGGGCACAGTTGGAGAAAAGGAACATCTCTAAAAGTGCTTTACAGAGGAAGGGCCCCAGAAGCCCCAGGAAACCCCCTGAGTGGTTGTTCTTGCTCTCCACCACCCGCAACGTAGATCCAGTCGGCCCTGCGCCACAAGTCGGAGATCGAGCATCACCGCAACAAGATCCGCCTGCGTGCCAAACGCCGAGGCCACTACGAGTTCCCAGTGGTAGATGACCTGTCTTCCGGTGACACCAAGGAGCGACACCGGGTATACCGCAGGGCACAAATGCAGATTGACAAGATCCTGGACCCTGCAGCCAGTGTCCCCTCTGTGTTCATAGAGCCCAGGAAGAGGTAGGCTGGAGCCCTAGGGACATGGTGGGCAGGCAGGCAAGACACGGGGCGGGATGGAGACTAGAGCCTAGGACAGAATTCCTGGTCAAATTCAGATGGCATCCTGTGACAGTGAATTGAAGAGGTTTCTGTAGAGGGAGGGTAGGCATGCAGGAAGTGGGAGGGCTCCCTCCTGAGGAGGGAAGAAACTGGGGAGGAAGGGGATTCTTAATCTCTACATCCCAGAGCTGTTGATCTCCATCTTGGATTGATTCCTCCGTCTGATAAAAACCTCTTTGTCCAGCTGGCTTCCCCGCCCCCACTTTGCTGTCCCCACCCTCCTCCTACTTTTCACCTCCCTTGCGTGTCTTCATCACGTGGATAATCCCAGTAGTGTGGAAGTTCTCCGTGTTTGTATTCTCACAGCCTCCTGCAGTCTTGGGTCCCCCTTCCCATCTGCCAGCTCCTGCCCCTCATGTAGGTGTGTTTTCTGTCAACACATTGGGGCTGGATAGATAGCTCAGTGGTTAAGAGCAGTCGCTGCTCTTCCACGGGACTTAGGTTTAGTCCCCACACCTCCATGGTGACTCTCAGCCATCTGTAACTCCAGTGCCTGGGGATCCAGTGCTCTCTTCTGGCCTCTTCAGGCCCCAGACACAGTCGGTAACACAGATGCATAGATGCATGTAGACAGAACACTTACACACATAAAATATGAAGCTTGTCATTCTCTGTCCAAATCTGTACCCCTGAGGAGGTGGGGCCTTCCTCTCTACTGTAGTTCTGTCTGCAGCCAGCCACACAGACAGAGATGTGACTACAGTGGATGGCTTAGCCTTCAGCCTGTGGGGCTGGCACTTTCTAGCCCCTGCTCAGGTCACCTGTAAGGTATTAACCCTCTTGGCTCGGCTGCTGCTTTTTGACCAGCTCTGTCACTAAATGATGCCCCGAGTACAGAATGCTTTGCTGTCTCTGCGTTAGTTATCTCTGCTCCATAGGGCCCAGGCCATGGCCGTTACTTAGTCAGAATCCATGGAGCTTTTCCTGCGGGAAGGTGACCAGCCCTCTGAGGATAATTTCTGGTTTTCCTATCAGCTCACGGATGAAACGTTCTCCTAAGCCACGCCGGAAACACCAGGTCAACGGCTGTCCCGCTGATGCGGAGAAGGACCGACTCATCACCACAGACAGTGACGGCACATACAAGCGGCCTCCTGGTGTGCACAACTCTGCCTACATTGGATGCCCAGTACGTAATACCAGACCCTTGGGAAACATTGTGGGGGCTCTGGGGACGGTGTCTTGGTGGGAGAAGAGAGTGCACAGTGTTGGCTGCTGCCCTGTACAGACAGAGCGGAGGCCGGGGCCAGCAGGCTGTGCAGCACCCAGAGTAGATTGAGCTGGCACCGGAGCGGTGAAACCAAGGAGCTGCTGGGTGACACCCTAACCCACTTCTGTTCAGAATGGGAGCTGTTTGACGCTTATTGGAAGAACAAGAATGTCCAGGTTTTTCCTCTCTGCTCAGATGGGTGTTTGGGTTTCTTGGATGTTTCCTGTTTTGTCTGCATACCCCCACACTCTCATATCCCTGAGGAGCTAAGGAGAGAATCAGTCGCTCAGTTCAGTCTCCTTTATCCAAAATGCTAGAGACCACACTGATTTAGATACTGGATATGGTGGAATGTTTGTTCAGATCCTATCAGCTGAGCATCCTGATGGGAAAAGCTACAGTTTGAAATGTTCAAACTCCACAACTGAGTGCCATGTCAGCTCAAACAGTTTCTGATTTCAGATTAGGGATGATTAATTGTGTGTGTGTGTGTGTGTGTGTGTGTGTGTGTGTACATGTGAAATACATACACACACACACACACACACACACACACACACATATATATATATATATATATATATATATATATATATATATATATTCATGGGGAAAAGAGCTTAATGTAAATCAAAGAATGAGAGTCTTATTTTTCAAATGGAAAGGCACACAGATAGCCTGGCTTGAGGTGATGAAGGCAGACTTGATACACCATACACTGACATATACACACAGGCTCCATTGAGGGGAAAGAAACCTGGCTCCCCAAGGGACCATTAGCAAGAGACACGAAGATGCCCTGAGAAAGAGAAGGGGAGTCTAATGGATGCAGCTCACCAGCAGCAGCAGGGAGCATAAAGAACTCAGTGCAAGCAAGCTTAGAGAGCCAGCTTTGCTTGTGTGACATAGCAACAAGCCTGTCCTCAGAGAAGTTACTGCGATAAGACACAGTTGTCCTGTAGCACCGATGTTTATTTGAGGTTTCTGCATTTTTTTTCCCTAAATGACACGTAACCAATACTGAAAAACATTCAAAACATTTATAAAAATGTGGCAAACACCGTACTGACGTTGGCTAAAGTCTGATTTCATCAAGAAACAGGTTCCTCCCTGAGAGCTCAGTGGAGCTCTGAAGCCTCACTTGACCCTTATAACCCCCTCCCGAGGGTTCTTGAGAACAATCGCTGCTAACTACAGATGCCCCTGTAGAGCAAAGGAGCAAGCAGTTTCTCTTCCTTTCTCTGAATTTAGGTCCCCCTGACCAGGGAGGAATACACACACACACACACACACACATACACACACACACACACTCTCTCTCTCTCTCTCTCCAGCTTTTCCGGCAACAGATGTGTGTACCTGTTCTGCTAGAAGCATGTGTCCAAACACTGGTGGTGTTAGGCTCAGTATGTAGAAACTGTCCTCATAGGTCTTCAATATAGTCACCTGGTCCTTTTGTAGAACTAGAAATGGAAACTGCATTCCTTCCTTACCCACGCAGCCTTTCCTAGCAGCCTGGGCTTATCTTCTCAGAGGAGCCAGCAGGAGCTGCTTGTTTTCCAGTCTCCAATTGAGTCCTCTGTAGGGAGGTTGGTTTTCCTTGAACTCTTCATTCGACTTCATTGATGACCAAATGCAGGCTTTCCTCTTGGTGTCCTGGACCTCCTTTTGGGTTTAACCTAATTTGGGGGAACAAAATCTTTTTTTTTTTTTTTTTGGTTTTTTGAGACAGGGTTTCTCTGTATAGCCCTGGCTGTCCTGGAACTCACTTTGTAGACCAGGCTGGCCTCGAACTCAGAAATCCGCCTGCCTCTGCCTCCCGAGTGCTGGGATTAAAGGCGTGCACCACCACGCCCAGCTGGGGGAGCAAAATCTTGCTATGTTGCCCAGGCTAGCCACGGAGTCCTAGCTCAGGCTATCTCCTGCTGGGAAGGCAGATGGAATCCGTGGGGCCTGGCTTGGATCTCCCTTTGTTTTCTCCATTTTCTCCTTTCACAGAAAGTACAAGGGTTTCCTCAGAGGTCTTCCTACTTTGCCTCCAGGGCTGCCTTTCTAAAGATTCCCTGCTCAGAAAATCCTCCCTAGATGTCCTTAACTTTCGACTCTCCCTAAAATTCTGTGATGTGTGTTTTTAAAATAATTCCTTTCTCAGAGTTTACCTTTTACTAGCTAGATTGCCTTTTTTTTACCTTTAAGACTATATGTGTACTACATAGTTTTAAATTATCTGGAATTTTCCATTTTTCCTTTCAAAATAACCTCTCCTTGAGGGCTGTCTTCCCAAATCCTCAACCCCATCCATCTATGCAGTCATCTCTCAGATTCAGCCCGCCCCCCCCAAGATTTCTGCCCTCAGGCCATATCCAGCCTGCTGCTGTTTTGGTCAACACTGGGCCTTTTTGTAAGACAGCCACGCCCTTGCTTGCATGCTGTCTTTGGCTGCTTTTTGAGTTGGGTTGTGACAGACTTTTATGACTTGAAGAACCTAAAATATTTATTGTCTGACTCTTGACTGAAAGTTTTTGTTGGCTCCAGGCCTGCTGGTGCCTATCCACAGTCCCAGCTGCTTGGGAGGCGGCAGCCAAGCCGTTGGCTTGAGCCCAGGAGTTTGGAGGTAGAGAGAGAGAGGCTCTGTCTCCTTAAAACAACATCAGCAACAAAAAGCTGCAAGGTTGTTGAGCCCTTACTGTCATTTAGTGTCCAAACCAGATGCTCCTGGAAGAGAAAGGAAGTTCTATTAATGATTAAACCAGGGCAGCAGGCGCACATCTAAACCAGGATGTGAAGTCAGTCTTTTAAGAGCCCACTAAGGACCGCAGGACACGACCTAAGATGTTGTCTGAAGAATGACAGGAGCAGGAATCTGTTGTAAAATGCTGTCCTCTGGGCATGACATGACCATGGCCATTTGAAATCAGAGCAGCTGTGTTTATCTCGAGCATCTCAGGAGCAGGCGCAGGAAACTCAAGGCCCCCTCCCTTAGAATTAATCATTGCCAGGACGGAAATTTCCCTGCTGTCTGTGAGCTGCGCACGCCCCTTTAAGCCTCACTTCTGTGAGGAGATCCAAGTTAAACTTGGCTCACCAAGCTGCACTTGAGGAGACTGACTGTGGTTTTGGTAGCCTAGCTGGGATGAGGGGCTGGCTGTCCGCATCTGAATGAATCAGCCCTGAAGCAGAAAGGGGTCAGCAGACCTGAATTCAAGAGAGTAGACCTTAAATTCTAACCCAAGCTTCCGTAGGAAACCTAAACTCCATGGGTTTCCGTTTGTTGAGTTCGGGTCCCCACGTGAAGCACATTGCCAAAGGGTGGGATGTGGGAAAGGGACACTTGACTTTCAAATTCTCAAGAGGCAGCAAGGAGACAGAGGCATGGGAAGTTCTGACCTGTGGCTCTCTGTTGGTTTTCTGTGCCAGTGGGAACCCAAAGGAACCACCCTTCCTTCCCTGCCTGAACCTGTCTGTCCTGCTCCAAAAATTAAACCGTCTCTGTCTCTCCTTCTTTAAAGTGTGACCAGGAAGGATGAGATGGGAGGGGCCTAAAGTGTTGGGACTCTGGAGTGTAGGTGAACACCACCCACATGGGTCTTGGTGTGCTTGGTGCACATGTGTACACACTCGCACACGCACAGGCACACAGGGTTTAAAATAAATCTTTACTGGGCATGGTGCTGTATGCCTTTAATCCCAGCACTGACTACAGAGACAAGGGGATCACTGTGTGTTCAAGGCGCCAGCTTGGTCTGCATAGGAAAATCCAGGCCAGTCTGGACTCTGTAGAGAGACCCTGTCTCAGTAAATTAAATGAAAAAGAAGAAAGATTGGGGGGGAGAAATGCCATCTTGTTTCTTATCTCTTATACAGTGGGGACAGGACATTAAACTATTCTTAATTACTCAGATACCTTTATTTTAGAGACATGGTTTCTGAATATTTGTTAGTATTTACTACTGTGAACAGTTTTTAAATGGGTACTGAATTCTTTCTACACATACATGGTATTTTCTTGCTGTCAGTAGTCTGCTCTGACTTTTGGTTTTTACAGCCATGGAAAGTTGCCTGGATCTCCTTAGTGCATTTTCTTTGAAGTCTGATTTGTGGCTGCTTAGGTTTCTCGGTGAAGATGTCCTCCCCCAGGTCTGACATCTACTTTACAGTTGAGTTTTACGGAAAAGAAGTTGTGGAATATTCTCACTGGGTTTTTCTCAGTTAACATCTTTGCCTCATACAAAACACGATACCTATTAAGAGAGATGATTTTTAATTCTTATGACAAACCCTTTCCCACAAAGTAGGACCATTTTTAAATTCCAGTCTGCCCCAGAATTTAACTTCACGTTCCACCCCGAGCCCCACGGAAGCACACGTGTCATTCTCCCCCTTGCCTCTCACACAGTCTGATCCTGACCTCCCAGCTGATGTCCAGACACCCTCCTCTGCAGAGCTGGGCAGGTATCCCGGCCTGCCCTTCTCAGCCTCTCAGTACATCCCGCCTCAGCCGTCCATCGAAGAGGCACGCCAGACCATGCACTCCCTCCTGGATGACGCCTTCGCCCTCGTGGCTCCCAGCAGCCAGCCCACCAATGCTGTGGGTGCGGGTACTGGTGTGCCTGCCAGCCTGCCTGTGAATAGCACCCCTTCCAGGGAAGAAAGGCGAGCCACACAGTGGGGGTCCTTCTACAGCCCAGCTCAGACGGCCAACAACCCTTGCAGCGTAAGTACTGGACTCCTGAAATTTCCTGCAGGTCAAAGTGCTTGACTCTTGTTACCTTGCGGCCACCAGAAGGCTCCCTGTGAAAACTTTGGCTGCATTTTACGTGACTTAACGCTTGCTTGGTAGGTCTCAGCTTTTTATCCTCAACTACAGTTAATTCTCAGTGTTAGAAGCAGCCTTTCATGTAACTCCCAGGGTCATGAAGGGGAGATAGGTTGTTTGGGTGTGTTCTCATTGATTTCTGTAAAGGGATCCAGTTGTTTAGCTTGTTCCTGGACCACCTAGTCCTGAAGATGCTCCTGTAGCTCTAGTCTAAGCACACACACCGACAACCATTTGCAAATATCAGCTTTCCATCTTGCCTTTTGTTGATGTGGGTGGGTCTTTCTTTAAAGCTTATCAGTCTTTCTTATCATTAATATTTGTTAGAATAGAAAGCAGTGGATTTCAGTGCTCTTTTGGTACTGGGTCTGAGGCCACTCTGAGCCCACTATCTCTCTGTCTCCACCAACCAGAAGCCCTTTCAGGAAGCTGAGAGGAAGTCTGGGCTCCCTGCTTTGATCACAGAGTTCTACTAATGGGAAATCCAGAGGAGCTCACTAACTAGGCACCCTTCCTGAAGTGCACTTCCGGTCCTTGGATTGCTTCTAAATTTGGAGCTGGCAGATTATGAATTTTAATGACTGTAGATGATATGTAACTTTGGAAAGCATTGTGACATAATAAAAATATTTTTATTAAAAAAAAAAGTAGTGGGTTTCAGGCCAGATGGTGGTGGTACACACCTTTAATTCTAGTACTCAGGAGGCAGAAGAAGGTGGACCTCTGTGAGTTCAAGGCCAGCCTGGTCTACAGAGTGAGTTCCAGGACAGCCAGGGCTACACAGAGAAACCCTGTCTTGGAAAACAAAACAAAAGCAATCTGTCTTTGCAATGTTACTTTATATAAACAAGCCATACTGGATAACTCAATAGAACAAACAAAACAGACTTCCCCTTTCCTAGACTTTAGCTGCAAACTAGGAAAACTAGTGGTAAATCAGTTAACTCCATTAAAACAGGCTTTGCTACATGCTAGGCTTATTGTTCAATACCAACCTGACAACTCTACACATCTTACTATTATAAAAGTGACATTTTAACTGTGATCTAAAATAGGTGAGCCACCGATTGCAAGGTTAAAAGAAAATAAAAGAAAGGGTCTCTTGTGGCAGAGGCTGGCCTGGGGCATGTTCTGCTGCACAGATGACCGTGAACTTCTAATCTGTTGCCTCTACCTCAGATATCACGGTGACAGGTCTCTGTCACCAGTTTTGTTTTACAAGGGGTTTCTGGGGAATTGCTGGGGATCAAACTTGTGCTAGGCAAGGCTGTGTCCTCAGCCCAAGGTGGAGAAAAGTTTTAGGGGTGGGGGGGGGAGATATGAAGGACAATGAGTTTAAAAGGAGAAAAACAAAACAAAACAAAAACAAAAACAAACAAACCAACACAGAAACAATTGTTGTGATTAAGAAATGCAAAAGTTAGCCAAGCGGTGGTGGTCCACGCCTTTAATCCCAGCATTTAGAAGCAGAGGCAGGTGGATTTCTGAGTTTGAGGCCAGCCTGGTCTACAGAGTGAGTTTCAGGACAGCCAGGGCTGTACAGAGAAACCCTGTCTTGGTGGGGGAAAAAAAAGAAAAAGAAGAAAAAAATTTAAAAAAAAGAAGAGAAGAGAAGAGAAGAAAGAAAGACAGCCACTCTGAGAATTGCTTTTATTGTATTGACAGCATCTGTGCCCAGGTCGTGTTTGTGCTGGGCAAATGTCTGCACTGGGCTACATTCCTAGCCCAAATTGCTTTGGATCTGTTTTACTCTGTTTTGTTTGAAAAACAGAAACCTCCCAAACAAAAACAGAGGTGGGCATTAGATAGAGGATCCTGTCCATGCTGGGCATATAAGCACTCTTTTACATGGTCCACACCCAGGCTCTTAGTAAGTTAACGATACACTGACCAGGTGAACCGGCCATTCAGTTGCTAAATTTTTACCCAAAAGCCTCTCTTTTCCAGCGAGGGCCTTTGTATCATAGCCGCTTTATTCACCCAGTTTTAGATTTTTAGTTTTAAAAATAAGCTCTGACAGCACCCGGAAAGCTCCCAAGATTTACATGGAATTGAAAAGTTAAGGCAAGCCGGGTGTGGAGGCGCACACCTTTAATCCCAGCACTTGGGAGGCAGAGGCAGGCGGATCTCTGAGTTTGAGGCCAGCCTGGTCTACAAAGTGAGTTCCAGGACAGCCAGGGATACACAGAGAAACCCTATCTCAAATAAATAAATAAATAAATAAATAAATAAATAAATAAATAAATAAATGGAAAGAAAAGTTAAGGCACAGTAAAGAAAGCAGTCAACAGGGTGAAGAATCGGTATAGGGAATGTATAGGGAATGTATAGGGAATGTATAGGGAGACAGTCAACTATACCTGGAGGCTCATAGCTATCTGCAACTCCAGTTCTAGGGGGCACCCAGTGCCTTCTGGCCCCTGCTGACACTACACCCAGTGTATTAGTCAGGGTTCTCTAGAGTCACAGAATTTATGGATAGTCTCTATATAGTAAAGGAATTTATTGATGACTTACAGTCTGCAGTCCAATTCCCAATAATGGCTCAGAGGCAGAGGCAGAGAGGCAGAGGCAGATGGATCTCCTGAGAGTAGGACTAGCCTGTTCTACATAGTATGGACCTGGCTAGCTAAGGCAATATATTGAAACACTCCTCAGTAACAATAATAGTAATATTCCTGCAAGATAACCATAAAGGCCTAATTCGATATTGTCTTTTCCTTCCTTCCTTCCTTCCTTCCTTCCTTCCTTCCTTCCTTCCTTCCTTCCTTCCTTCCTTCCTTCCTTGTTTTTTTAAGATAGGTTTTCTCTGTGTAGCCCTGTCTGTGCTGGAACTAGCTCTGTAGATCAGGCTAGCCGCAAACTTGCAGAGATCCATCTGCCTCTGCCTCCTGAGAATTGGGACTAAAGACACTTGTGGCCACACTTGGCTTGATACAGTCATTTTCAAATAGGTATTACACATTTATCTTTGTGTCCTTTTGAATTTTTCCTAGAGATATGAAGACTATGGGATGACTCCCCCATCAGGCCCATTGCCAAGGTAAGGGTTCCAGAAGAAATTCCATCCAGGCTTTCTCATGCAGGCTGTTGTCTTTTATCTTATAGACTCAGTTTTCAGTTAGTTTGGACAGTTATCAAATTGGCTTGTGGGTTTGCCAAGAGGCAAAATTTTGAGTCATTTGGGAGAGGCTCAGTGGTAAAGATGCTTACTGCAAAGTATTAGGGCTTGAGCAGGCAGGATGGCTCAGTGGATAAAGGTGTTTGCCACAGCCTGACAATCTGATCTTAGTCCTGAGGAGCAATAAAGTAGGAGGAGAAGAAGTGACTCTGGCAAGCTACCCTCTGATGTCCTCACGTGTGCCATGGCTCATGTGTTCACACATAGTTACACACACACACACACACACACACACACACACACACACACACGCACGCACGCACGCACACACATACACACACGCACGCGTGCGCGCACACGCACACACACATGTGCACACTCACAGGATATTGAAATTTAAATTCTACTACTGGGTGGGAGACGAGGGAGCAGGGACAAGGACCAAGAAAGGATGAGTTAGAAGAACAAGGACTTTTTGAGAATGGAAACATTAAAGGCCACTTTTCCTCATGAACAAAGGTAGAAGGAGTCTGAAACTAACTATTCACAAACATCCAGCAATATAGAAAAAGGATATCATATTACAACCCGTTTGGATTGATTCTAGCAACAGGAGGGTAATTTAGCACGCTGAGAACCAAGCTGTGAAATGTCCCTTCAAGGCCCATGAAGGAGGAAAAGCCATTTCAGTAGGTGTGACAAAAGTCAGCACCTGTTTGTGGTAAGAGTCTTAGCACACAAGACAGAGGGGGGCGTCTCTGTTCCATGAAGTGCTCTGCCAAAGAGCTCTGAGCTTGCTCAGTAGACTTGCTGAGTAGAATTCACCCCTGAGTTAAAAGTATTTTATGAGCACGAAGTTATTCTTAGATTACATAATGAATATATATCGAAAATTCAGGTAGTGTTGGGGCTGCAGAGATGGCTGACGGTTAAGAGTTCTAGCAAAGAATCAGGAATCGGTTCCCAGCGCCCACATGGTGGCTGGAGACCCTCTGTAACACCAGTTTCAGGGGATTCAGTGTCCTTTTCTGGCCTCTGAGGGCACCAGGCTTACAACTCTCACACTCACACTCTCTCTCTCTCTCTTTCTCTCTCTCTCTCTCTCACACACACACACACACACACACACAGAGGCAAAAAGTCATATATATGAAATTAAATTAATCTAAACAGAAAACATTTTTAGTTTAGTTTAGTTTTTCGAGACAGGGTTTCTCTGTCCTGGAACTCACTCTGTAGACCAGGCTGGCCTTGAACTCGGAAATCCGCCTGCCTCTGCCTCCCGAGTGCTGGGATTAAAGGCGTGCGCCACCACACCCGGCTCAGGAAACATTTTTAATTGGATAGTAACAGACCTGTCCAGGAAGAAGAAGAAGTCTGTCTTGCCTATTCAAGTGAAAATTATATATAAGAGTCTGTGGGTTTGAACACAGAAACCAATAGCATGTTCTCTAGATAATGAAAAGCTGTGTGAGAATCTAGATGTCCTCTGGGGGAGGCCTTTGATCCAGATCTAAGGCACTGCTCACTACTTTGGAGGTGACTAGAGATGATAGTTTACGCCATGAGGACTGATGAGGTAGCATTGAATAGGTTGGTAGTTTTAATAGATGGTTAAAATGTTTTTGAGTGGTCTTAGTTTTAACTTACAATAGAGTTAATATTAAAGGATAGAGTTCACATAAACAAAAGGTCTTAGGAACCCCTGATAATGTTTTATTCTAAGTGTAAAGGGCTTCAGAACTTTACAAGTTTGAGGACACTTCCTTAGACTGGTTTTTAGTCTTTTTAGACAAGTGAGATTGTAGAATTTTTCTTTTGAAAACAAAAAGGGGCAGGTGAGATGGCTCAGTGGGTAAGAGCTCTGACTGCTCTTCTGGAGGTATTGAGTTCAAATCCCAGCAACCACATGGTGACTCACAACCACCCATAATGAGATCTGATGCCCTCTTCTGGTGTGTCTGAAGACAGCTACAGTGTACTTACTTATAATAAATAAATGTTTGGGCTGAAGCGAGCGGAGCTGGCTGGAGTGAGCAGAGGTCCTAAAAATTCAATTCTCAACAACTACACGAAAGGCTCACAACCATCTGTACAGCTGCAGTGTACTCATACATAAAATAAAATAAATCTAAAAACAAAACAAAACCCTAAAGTAAATATCCAACAACTCATGTCTGGGTTGCATCTTTCTGGGGTGCAAAGTGGACAGCCAGACTGAAAGGTGAGGTTCTGGTGTCCCCTCTCCTCTCTCTTTGTCTTCCCTCTCCTATCTCCTCTCCCCTTCTCTTCCTCTTCCCCTTCCCTCCCCTTTTTTCCACCTCTCCTCTCCTCTCCTCCCTCTTCCCCCCTCTTCCTCCATTCTCCTTTCTTCTCAGGGCAGTCTTTCAGACTTAGCAGTGAGGTAGAGCCTTGAACAAACAAGAAAGTTGTACCCCTTAGGGAGCCAGAGGATGTCCTATATTCCTGGAAAGAAGGTAGATAATTAATTGAGACTTTTAATTCGTGTAGAGGATGATAGCCTAATGGAATTCCAGAGCGGGGGTAAGAGGTTTTGATGTGTGCTGTGCTCTCCCAGCAGACCTAGCTTTGGCCCAGGATTGCTGCCGTCTTCAGAGTTGGTTCCCCCTGAACCCCCACAGCCACAGTCATCAGCTGATGCTCCATATGCTGCCCGAGGGATCTACTCAGAGGAGATGCCATCAGTGGCCCGGCCTCGGCCTGTTGGGGGCACCACAGGTGGGTACGGCGATTGAGCTTGCATTTCTGGGTGGTAGGACACTTGCTTTAGGAGTCAGGGAGATGTGTCAGCAGGTAAAGGCACTTGCTGCCAAGCCAGTATAGCTGGTACTAGCTTCTGGCCAGTTCCCTTGTGTTTACCTTCCATCTCACCTTAAGCGTACTGGGTTACAGATGTGTAACCATCGGGCTCAGGTGGTCAGGCCTTCATGCCAAGGGCCTTTACCCACTGGGTCATTTCTACTGTCCTACAATGTATCTTATGATTAGTTCCTCTGATCAGGCCACCAGAGGTGGAACAGTGGAACAGTGGAGCAGTGTGAGACCCTTTAGGGTTTCAGTAGGGGACACTGCTCTTTGGTGGACAAGCTGAATCCCTGATTCCTTTCATGGCTGTAACTCATGAAGAGCTCATGCTCTGAGTTCTGTTTATAAATGCTGTCCTAGAGCATTTGTGTGGGTTGAGATCATGGGCCTTTGCCAGGCTCATCCTGTTTCTTGTGTATTTTGAAAAGTCAATGTTGGGTGCCCCACCTTCAATGACTTCCTGTCCCTCCTCTATGACTCCCAGAGCTTCTTTCTACAGAATATACATTTCTTTGATGTCATCAAAAAAGTAGTTTATGTGAATTCTAAATTTTCAGTGATTGCTAAATATCTTAGTCAGAATTTTGTTGCTATGAGCAGACACCATGCCCATGGCAACTCTTATGGAGGAAAACATTTAATTGGGGCTGGCTTACAGTTTCAGAGGTTGAGTCGATTGTTATCATGGTGGGAAGCATGGCAGCATGCAGGCAGACATGGGGCTGGAGAGGTAGCTGGGAGCTCTACATCTGGATCCACAGGCAGCTGGACGAGAGAGAGCCACTGAGCCTGGCTTGAGCATTTGAAACCCTAAAGCCCCACCTCAATGAGGCCCCTCCTTGGTAACCAGGCATGCAGATATATGACCTTAGGGGGGGCCTATTCCTATTCAAACCACCATACTAGATAGTTTTCCGTTGTGTTATTCTAGGAAATTCTTGTGTTTTTCATGGTCTGTCATCCACAGAACAATATCTTGATGCTCTGTGGACTTTCCCACACTTTCCATGTCCTATTCTTTGCCTAGAACCTCCTGTATTGCATATATAGTTGGGCCTTCTACACTGCATACGTGCTAACCAAATTTAGATGCATTAATTTCTATTTAAAAAAAAAAAAAACTCAGGCTGGTGAGATGGCTCAGCGGGTAAGAGCACCCGACTACTCTACTGAAGGTGATAAGTTCAAATCCCAGCATCCACATGGTGGCTCACAACCATCTGTGGCGAGATCTGGCGCCCTCTTCTGGAGTGTCTGAAGACAGCTGCAGTGTACTTACATATAATAAATAAAATAAATCTTAAAAAAAAAAAAAACAACTCCATGGAAACACCCCCACCCCTACCCTTGCCACCTATAGCAGGAGAATGAGCTGACCCTGAGGTCATGAGAGTTGGAGAGCTGGTCCTGCGCCTCACTGGTTGCAGCACTGGGTGAGTGGGGCCTAGACAGCACAGTAGAGGTGACCCTAGTGACAGATGCAGGTAAGCCAACCTAAGGGTATGAGCATGGGAGAGCTAGCCCTGCCCTTCCTGTGCTGTGGGGTAGCATGGGCAATGGAGAGATGAGCTCCCCTCCCCACACCTGCCTCTCACCGTGACTTGCAGTAGGTGGGTGAGCTGATACTGAGGTCATGAGAGCAGGAGAGCCGGCCCCACCCCTCACTGGCCGCAG
Source organism: Mus minutoides (assembly GCA_902729485.2). Classification (NCBI taxonomy): domain Eukaryota; kingdom Metazoa; phylum Chordata; class Mammalia; order Rodentia; family Muridae; genus Mus; species Mus minutoides. Next base: position 732,291 of record LR749961.1, on the reverse strand, counting down.
CACTCAGGAGAGCTGGCCCTGCGCCTCGATGTGCAGCACAGCAGAGCTGGTGGGACTGTGCAGGTGAGCTGGCCCTGAGAACTGGAAGCAAGAGAGTAGAACCTGCTTTTGCTGGCTGAAGCTTTGGGTGAGCTAGCCAGGGTGGTGCTGGAGAAAACACCCTGGTAGTCAGGATCCAGGAGAGATGGCAGGCTGACTCACACAGCTACCTCTCAGGCCCAGATCCAGGGCTTGGAGTTGGCCCACCCCAACATCTATTCCATTTATGATCTCCTGGAACATGAAAGGGCCAGTCCTGCAGCTTTGGATCTGGAGGATCTGTATGACACAGGGAAACAACAGGTTTCCCCATGAGGATCCGGTATAGATAGTGTAGCAGAAGCCAGAGGCCTCAAACCAGACATGCAATGAACATTTGCAAGTAATGCTATGTGGACAAAAAGGTAACTGTGTGATACACTGTGACACACTACAGCTTCCAGGTAACTGTGTGATACACTGTGACACACTACAGCTTCCAGGGGAAGAAAATTCACATGTACATTCACACAAATGCATACACACATGCATACATATACTCACACATGCACCTCCACATCTGAACCTTCAGATGGCATGAGCAGAGAACAGGAAGATAATTCACAAATGTGTGGAGGTGCATGTGTGAGTTTATGCATGTGTGTGGATGTGCATGTGTATATGTATGCATGTGTATTAGTATGCGTGTATATATGTATGCATGTGTGTATGCATTTGTGTGAATGTGCATGTGTATATGTGTATATGCATGTTTATGTGCATGCATGTGTGTATGTGTGTGTGCATGTGTATATGTATACATGTGTGTATATGCATGTGTATGCAGGTTTATGTGTAGGCATGTATGTGTGCTCGTGCAAGTGCACACATTCATATGCGTGTGTTTATCATATAAAAGAACTAGGAACATAGTCAAGTTTCAAAAATAACTATAAGGAAGTACAGATTAAATTAACATGACACATACAACCATGAAATTATCTTTGTAGAAATGAAGTGATTAAATTTACATTCAGGGTTTTTTTTCCACCTGGTCCTGAGCTCCTGTGTTGTTTGGAACATTTAACAAGATGAAGAGTGTACCCCAGACAGTGCTTGGTGTATCCTCAATACGTATCAGCTTCACTGTTAGTGTTATCATCGGATGATGGCTGCTGCGGTCGCATTAGCCATTGTTCTCATTGCTGACAAAAGCAAATGTGAGGGAGGAAGGCTTTGCCTGGGCTCATAGTCTGAGGGTGCTGGTCCATCATGGCGGGGGAGGCAAGGCCGCAGGAGTGTGTGGCAGCTGCTATACCGTTAGGAAGCAGAATCATAATAGTGTAGAGCTTTTGGGATCAATGTGTAAGTAGAACTCATGGGCCTTTGGTTTGGTTAAAAAAAAATTAATTGGAATACACAATATCTCTGCTCCCAAATCCAAAATATTGAGGGGAAACTAACATGGCGTCAAGATGTTAAGTAGATCCTTATTCAGAATAGGAAGAAGAAGAAGCAGGAAGGTACCTCCTTAGATATTCAGTGAGTAAGTGGCACAGCTAGTTATTTCTTATTTAATTTAATTAATTAACTAATTCATTAGAGACAGGGTTCCTTTGTGTAGCCCTGGCTCTCTGGCAGCTATCTCTGTAGACCAGGCTGGTCTCGACCCCACACTCAGCCTCCTGAGTGTGTGCCACCACATCCATGGGCAGCTATTTAACACAGATCAAGAAAGGCTTAAAATGACTTAAGATCCTACATGTTTGGTGTTTGATCCACCTTATACCTTCTATTCCTTGAAATAACCCTCTGAGGTGCCTGGAGCTCTGAGGAGCTGATGTTCAGCATGGTGGGGGGGGGGGGCAGGAGCCAGTGCCTGGAAGACACATGGCTTGCCAGCAACTGGGGGTCTGCCAGGTTCTGAGTCAGCCAGAAGCCTCCACTATTTTGTTAAGGGATCAAAGCAGGATTCAGAGTCGGGCAGGCCCCTGTGTGGTTTAACACAAAAGCTATGCTTTAATCTCTTCCTGGACTACATCTGTAACCCTTCAGAAGATGAGCACAGCCTGTGTCTGAGGGATAGATAGTGCTGATGTTGAGAGATGACTTTCATGCTGCCGAATCTGTCCAGTTACAGACCAGGGCTCACGTGGGGCCCATGTGGAGCTCGTCTGCCCTGGCTGAAGCCCAGACTTTATGTCCCGACCCTCAGTTATTGCTGTATGTCCAGATGTAACCGTTGAAGTAGTCCATTAGCTAAGGGTACCTGAACAGCACAGGAAGCAAGGCTGACACAGGGAGGCCACATTGCCCCAGGGACCCTCAGAGAGCTTCTGTACCATGGACGGATTGGATGATCCTAGCAGTGTTTAGAATTACGTCCCATATTTCACAAGGCTCAGAGATCAAGTGTGAGGAGTTGGGATGTAGCTGCACTGGTGCCTAGCAGATCTGACCTGGGCTCAGTCCTTTAGTTCCACCAAAAAATAAAATAGAGACCCTTTATTTTCTTCCTTGATTGCACTGCAGTGTATTTCCATGTGCCAGATGCTGACGAAAGAGAAGGGCACAAACACTCAGCTCTTGGAGCCACACCCAAGCTAATGTCTGGGTGTGGAGAATTAGCCCCAGAATAGATGCTGGCTTTGCCTTCACTGCCGCTTGCCTGTGAGCTAGTGAGTGGGGTTACTTGTCTTGTGGCTGTTATGGAAACATGTAGTGTATTAAACATTCTGAATTTAAATAATTTTATCATCTGCTTCTTAAGAAAAAAGAAAAAAAAAAAGCACAACATATATTCGTGTCCCTGAGGCTCTCAGAGCTCTAAGCAAGAAGCCACCAGGCCTCGGCTTCTTTTTTTTTTTTTTGGTTTTTCAAGACAGGGTTTCTCTGTGTAGCTCTGGCTGTCCTGGAACTTACTTTGTAGACCAGGCTGGCCTCGAACTCAGAAATCCGCCTGCCTCTGCCTCCCGAGTGCTGGGATTAAAGGCGTGCGCCACCACACCCAGCCCAGGCCTCGGCTTCTTAATGGCCTTAAAACATTTCTCTCCTTTCCACCTTCTGTGATCCCTGATCCCAGGCATCTGATGTCAATGGGAAGTTAGGAGTCTTGCATCAGCATTGTGTAGACAGGGAATGAAAGCAGCTCTTCAGCCTGCTTTCTTAGGAAATGCCATTTCTGGAGATGTTGGACATCAGCACAGATTGAACGCATGCTCAGAGGAGCCCACGGTCAGAGCTGAAGGTGTCGTCCTCCCTATGTATGTCCTGCAGATGCTGATCGGGTCTCTGCTGTGTGTTCCTTTCAGGCTCCCAGATCCAGCATCTGACACAGGTGGGAATTGCAAGCAGAATCGGGGCCCAGCCAGTGGAAATTCCTGCCGGCAGAGGCAGCCAGTACGGGGGACCAGGCTGGCCTGTGTACGGGGAGGAGGAGGCAGGGCGAAGAGAAGCCGTGAGTATCTGGGGATTGGGCCAGCCTTGGCTTGGTTGTGCTTGCTGTTTGGTAAACTCCCTTCCACGTTTGGAATGCTGACGATTCTTGTTGAGGCAGGTTTCAGGCTTCAGGTCATGGATCTGGATAAAATCCTGACTCCTTCTTTGGTGTGACCACTGTAGCTGGTCAGGAAGTTACTTTTTCTGTACCCTCACTGGCTGGCTGATGATACCCCTACCTTGACCACCACCTGGGGATGGCTTTGTGATAAGTACACGACTTGGGACATTTCAAGGCATCCATTGTCCTTTGGATTTTTAGTTTCTTAGCAAGAGCACCATTTATCTCTGCAAGGACTTTTGTTTCTCAAGAATTTTATGTGGCTGGAGAAAGATCGTTCAGTGGTTAAGAGCCCTTGCTGTTAAATCATGAGGACCAGTGTGTTGATTTAAAAAAAAAAAAGATTTTTTTTATTCTGTACGTTTGAGTACACTGTTGCTGTCTTCAGACACACCAGAAGAGGGCATCAGATCCCATTACAGATCTGATGTGGTTGCTGGGAATTGAACTCAGGACCTCAGGGAGAGCAGACAGTCCTCTCAACAGCTGAGCTATCTCTCTAGCCCAAGGACCAGCTTTTGAATCCCACAACCCATGTCCAATGGCTCCGAAATACCAGTAACTCCAGCTCCGATGAATCTGATGCCCTCTACTGGCCTCAGTGGGAACTCACCTACACACATGCATGCATGCACACTGGTGCGCACGCACACACATAAGCACAAAAGAAAATAGATTCTTAAAAAAAATTTTTTTTTTTTTAAATCTTGGGGTATAATAAGCTAACAGATTTTGAGGATGCAAACCTAAAAGTGCCTTTAAAAAAAATCTCATTATGTCAACTTTCATTTCAGTTTGTCACCTTCTCGGTGGTAACACTAAATTCCTCACACAGTCAGAAACTTTTACTTAGTGAAAGGGAATATAACCCTAGAGAATGATTGTTTGCTAGACTTACAACCCAGGTGTTCGCTTCTAGTGCAGTAACAGTTTTCTGTTGTTAATGTGTTCAGCTTCCTTTCATGAAGTATTATTGTAGGGTTTTGGCAGTGGTCACTGGGAAGAATTTCTTCCACTATGTGGGGAAGGGAAATGTAGGAACAGTCAGCTCTGGGAATTGAACTCAGGACTTCGGGGAGAGCAGACAGTCCTCTTAATAGCTGAGTTATCTCTCAGACAAACAGAGCAAACAGACCGTGTTTGCTTCACATTTAGAACACTGACTTAGTATACTGACCTGATTTAGTCATTGCCTGTAATTCCGTGCACTGACCTGCGACTTAGCACACTGACCTGCACACACCGATTTAGTTCACTGACCTGAGATCTTTTTTTTTTTGTAGTACCCTCCCCCCCAAAAAACCATGAAAAACAATTACTGAAAATGTAATCATTCTTGCCAAAACAACACCAAATCAATTCATAGCCTGCCAATTTCAGAAGAACTAATGTCTTCCGGTAAAAATAGCCTGCTTTCTAAAAAGGCACTAAATGGCGCATGATAGATAACAGTTGGATAAGGTGGAATGAGGGGTGTGGAGGGACATGCCTGCGATCCCAGCAGTGGGGAAGCGAAGGGGATGGCCAGTTCTAAGGATACGGTCTTTGCCCTTGGCCTCCGAATCCCAGTGTGTTCTTACGCACACTCCCTGGGCACCAGAACGGACACACTGGTTCTCATCTTGACCTTTGCCAGTGCTTTCTTAGCTGCCCCAACTCTGGGATGTCGTGAGTGTTCCCCTAACTTACCCTCTCCAGCTTCCAGATCTCCTTTAGTTCTGCCACGAGCCAGAAGCCCTGGAGCAGCTCCGCTCTGGTCCCACGCACTCCACACCCAGCACACAGGGATTCGGGTGACAGGGACCACACTGGAGAACTGAAGGAGTGGGTGGGGAGATGGCAACCCCAGCGAGAACTAGCTTTTTCTCTTGTCTTCACGTGGGAAGTGTAATAACGTTTACTGTATCTTTCAGACCCACATGCTCGGACATCAAGAGTATTCTTCTTCACCGCTGTTTCAGGTGCCAAGGACTTCGGGCAGGGAGCCCTCAGCCCCTCCCGGGAACCTCGCCCACCGAGGGCTGCAGGGCCCTGGGCTGGGTTACCCCACCAGCTCCACAGAGGACCTCCAGCCCGGCCACTCCTCCGCCTCCCTCATCAAAGCGATCCGCGAGGAGCTCCTGCGGCTCTCTCAGAAACAGGGCTCAGTACAGAACTTCCACAGCTGATCAGCCTCCCCTGCAGGTTTGCCAAGTATCTGCTTCCTGTGGAAGCAAGACCAAAAGGAAACCAACCGAGTGGGTGTTTGGAAGAGTCGGAAGCAGCATCTCCGGGCATGCCGCCTGAGGACGGAACAAGACGCAATGTTAGAAGATGCCATAAAGTCACATGGACAGCTCATGGTACTTTTACTGGGTTGGCAATTTGATGACCACTTTGGTTCAGTCAAAATGTGTGTACTTTTTGGGCCAAAAGCCAGCTCACACACACACACACACACACACACACACACACACACACACACACACGGAAAACCAAAACACAAACCTAAGCTAACAAAATGTAAGTTAGTCTCTTCTTTCAAAGGCAGAAGATTAAACCCTACCGGTGGATAGGGATGCAGGGGCAGCCTTTCCCCGGGATTCTGACTGGTCCGCACAGCACACCCACTGCTCAGTTTCCTGAGAAGAGAGATCTCAAGACATTTTAGTAACAGCTTGAGCCCTCTTTTCCTCCGTAGGAACTTACGTTAATAGTAATATTAACAACAAGACATGTTAAGACTGTTTGGTCATCTAGAAGAGCTTCTAGTGAGAACCTGATGGTAGGTCGTGGAGCCTGGTGATTTCAAACAAAGCCATCGCCTGTGTTCTTTCTCCTTCTGGTGCTACAGCTCTGAGGGCCTTCACCTTTCTGTCTGAAATACAACTGTGGCTTTTGCAGTAGAAGAATATGTTGGTGGTTTCATTGTGTTCTGGGGGTCTGGGGGTGGGGAAGAAAAAGAAAAAGCTGTACTTGGGAGGGGGAAGCTTCATATTTATTTGGTTATTCAAAATACATACAGAGTTTGGGTTTCCGGTCTTGGTTGCATTTGCTGTTTATTTGTTGGGCTTACCCAGCTCTTGACACCATAGCGGAGCATCTCAGCAAGGTACATCCTCCCGCATGAGCTTGTCAGGGTGTCCTAAGCCAGGTCCTTGTGCTTCACTGACAATCTGCTCACGGGTTATGTTTGAATGTCTTTCGGAAGCAGACGTTATCTTCAGTGATTCTTAGGACTACCTGATTGTCACCAACCTGCCCATGGTAGTCAGGTCCCCTGAGTCCTGGACTGGAAATGGAACTGTGTTCCTGCCAGCCTCTGTAATGACTGAAGAAATACAGGGTTTTGTAAACATGAAGGAAATGAGAGGTTCCCCCCCCCCATTTCAGATTTAGCTATTATTTCTTTGTCTGAAGCCTGTCATGCTCACTTTGGGCCAGAGAGAGGTTACCTCACAGTGTGCTTCTGATGTCATGTTTCTCAGCCTCCAACATTAGGACATTCTGTATCCTGGTGCCTGAAGGAAACTCTGGGAAATTGCACATTAACAGGGAGTGGAACCGTGAAGCTCTTCGTCAGATGAATGAACACTTTTGATTGGACAACAGATAATGGGTTAGAGTTTGGGCTGGGGTGGTGGTGGTGGTGGTGGTGGTGGTGGTGAGCTAATTAGGTAGTGTCCTAATCAAAACTGTGTGTCTGCAAGTTTGAAGAAAATGGAGACAGCTAGAACAAGCCCCCAGACTGCAGTCACTGGCTCCAGAATTGTCTTTGCCTTTCTCAGTCAGTCTCAGGACACAAGGACACCTGTTTCTGGAAACTGGAGCAGCCAGTGCTTATCTGCACACTCCAGATGAGAAGGCATGCAGGAGGGGACCCACTGATCTTTGTCAGGTGGCCTGCAGGCACTCTGCAGAGGATGGAAGAGGAGACCCCTGTTCTGGGCTTATTTATTAATCTTGATTTAATACGTTCTCTTCCCAAGCTGGAAGATCCTCTTTCCAGGCCTCTCTAACCAAGTGTCTCAAATATCCAGGAAGAGTTTTAGTACGACATCGTGTGATGAATGCAAATCAACACACAGAATAAATGGCTCTTTCTCACCATTTATTGTCATGAATGTTTTGGATATCAAGCATCCTAATGGTACCTCCTTTGTACAATGCCAAAACGAGCCTCAGTGTCAGAGGATATGACAAAAACAGCAATTTTGATGCCTTTGAAATGATGAAGGGATTCTACCTGTATTTTTACTCTTAGAACAGATACACCTTTAAAGGGTATCACAACCAAAGGTGGAGTGTAGTGTGGCATGCAGGCTCTGGGGGGGCACCAGTGCTCAGTTAGTTGTTGGTTATTCAAAGCACACTCAGTTTGCACTCATTTCCCCTAAACAACTGGCACAGCAGGTTGACCATCCTTAAACTGCTGTGGGATATGCCACGTCCTGCAGGCGTCCAGTCAATCATCCAGTGTGCTCCTCTAAAAAAAAAAAAACGTCGTCCTCAACATGTATAAATTATTAAAGTGCTCCAAAATGAAAGTTAAGTTGAATGTCTGTCCTTTTCTTCTAATTTTAGAAGTTCTGTTGGGAAACACAAACTGCAAATTTAAGTCAGCATTTTTAGGACAGAGTGCTTGGAGAAGTACTTTTTTCTAGTCTCCTTTGTTGCTGATTTCACTTGTCCGATTCCTTCTGTATGTCATTCTTGTTGTTAACAAGACCATAACCTCCCCGACCTGACACCTCACAGGATCTCTGCTTCTAAAAGTCAGGTGTGATCCTACTTGAAAACACCCCTTGAGGAGGGTGCCTTGGTCACTGTGAACATGTAAGAGGTTATCTGTGTGGATGCCCTGCCATGGCTGATGTGTGATCTGCCAGTGGCTGGGTTCACCCGTCAGTAATCAGAGCAAGACAGAAAGCCCCGTGTGACTCCTCCTACTGCTGTGTTGTTTCAAACTTACCAGGTCCTCTGTCAGCTTCAGTGGTCGCCTGTGAAGCATCTTTTTTTTTTTTTTTTTTTTTTTTTTGCTCCCAACTTCCTGACACTAGATGAGTCAGCAGACATGAGTCCTGTCTTCCAAGAGATTTTAGAATATAAGCTGGATAGTACAGACAGGTATAAAAGATGGATGCTATAGATAAGCAGGGTGACTTAGATACCCATAAAATGCAAAAGGCACAAGTGTGTTGGATATTCAGAAGTTGGAAGAAATTACATGTTTGGGATTGATGAGTCTTTAGGGGAGAAGCCAACTGCAGAAGCTACTTTGATGTTACCCAAGCCACAGCAACGGATAAGCCTCACAGTTGTCCTGGGGAAGGATTTAGGAATTGGGTACTCTGTCCAAGTGACCTCCGTCCTAAGAAGAAATAGTGTTGGGGGGGAACCTGTCTAGTAACAGAGCAAACAAATGTCCAGGCTGGTGAAGATCTGCTGAGCAAGAGCCTTGGTGCGGGGAAAGGGAGGTCAGAGTACCAGGAACTGCTGATGTCTGCTCTAAAGTATGTCAGTGGTGCTGAGCTGGGCCTTGCAGAGCTTAGCTTATAGCAGATCTTGATCCTCTGTGGTTATAGCAGGTTGTGGATAAGTTACATCGGGCTTCATTATCTACACCTCCATTTTTTCCTCCAGTTTTTAATTTACTTTCAGAGTTTGTGTTGATTTTGATGGCACATGACTTTTAAGCAGTAGGATTTTGCCAAGCAGAATTTTTGAAGGCATGAGGCCAGTGACCCAAAGCACAGGTGCAAGTGTGCCTGGAAGGCTTCCAGCCAAAACCAGTAATTCCCTGCTTTCTTGTATACAGAGTGTTCACTGCTATTTCAGATCTTGGTGAGTGTTCCCGTAACCAAGCCAGTCCCCAGGACACTAGTCCGCATTGGCAGGACTTCACAAGTTAATCATTCCTTAGGCCTCCCTTGGCCCCTTTCATCCTTGGATTCTTAGGTGGGAATCGGACACTTAGAAAGATGTTGGGTCAAGGTTCTAGGAGCAGGGCAGAGTGCTCCTGTTGTAGTACACACTAAGTTTGCCACTAGCAGAGTCCTCGCCGTGCCATTTCTACCTCCAAAGTAAGTCGTCAGAGCCTGCTTGACCACATCTGGTCCAGGCGGGAGTACGAGGAAGGCTGCTTCTACACCCGTGAGCACAAACACGTCTGTGTGGGAGGTGTCCACCGAGCAACGTCATTTAGTCCAGCCCACTGCAGACATTCCTGGAACAGGTGAGAGGGTTTCTATGGGCCTCTGTTGTAGCATTCTCACGAAGTATATAGGCTTACACTCATCACCTCACAAACAAGAATGGTGCACATTTTCAGGTGGTTTATTTTGTGGGGGAGGGTGCTGGAGGGGGTGGTGGTGATTGTGGGTGTCTAAACTGGAATTCTTTTGTCCATGTTAAAAAGACTTGAAAACTGAACCGTCACGGTACAGTGTTAATTGACGCCTGTGTGTGTAACAGGACACTCGGCAATTATCTTAAGAACACACAGCAGCATTGACGTGTAGAAAGAGAATAGTAAATGCCTTTGGGAACACGGTTGAGAGCCAGCAGGACGTAAGGGGTGTAGTGAATGTCTGCGTCTGATATGTTCCTCCCAGGTCGGTGTCCCATGGGGTAGGTCAAGATCCAGGCTGCCTGCTTTGCTTCCTCCTGGGTTTCCCTGCTCCAGGGCCACTTCAGGATTACTTGGAGCACCACCGATATCTTTTCTCATGCCCACCAGATATCAAGTACTCATGACTTGACTCCCAAGTGCGCCGTTACAGGGCTAAGTTAAAGCCAGACTTTCACGGCCGTAAAGGAAAGAAACAGGAGGTGCTAGAGGAACCAAGATTTCTGGTCATTAACTCAGTCATGAGGAGCACCAGGGCATTGGTTCTGAAACGGTTAAGAGAAAGGCTCTGGGCTTTGCTCCCCTCTCTGCACAGCACACTGTGGAGCAGAGAGGAACAGGAGACAGGAGTAGGGTTATCAGGGAAGCTTGCTCTGCCAGGCTGCTCCAGGATGCCAGCTTGTCTCCGACTCGGTTGAGGTCCATGCTCTGACTTTCTGCACCCTCCTGCTAGGCGGTTTGTGTTACTATACAAAACCGCAGAGCAAATTGGGCCACCTGTGGCATCAAGACTGCAACTTGACAATCACGGTTTGCTGATCTCAAACGGGCGCTTAAAGCCTGGTATGGGTGTGTGATTTAGTGATTGGGCCCGCCCTTCTGTTTGTCAGTTACGTTTCTACCCTTCAATTAGCTGCACTGTTTTCTAATGTGCTGTAGATTTTGGAAATAATTTATGCAAGTGTTTGGTTTCCATGTTTACAATTTTTACAGCTTTCCTAGGATTTTAAAATGGAAATGTCAATAAATGCTACGAATCGGTGTGGAAGCTGTCCTTTGTGGTTCATTCCTTGGTAATGCAGTGGCTTTGTAGTTTGTCAGTGGTAGTTACTTATGCTGAGGTGACCTTTGGTTCTCTGGTTTTGAGTGCCTGCTAAGAATACCTAGTGTGGTTCTCCAAGGACTTCAGTACACAGCATTCCATTCCCGGGAGCTGGCAGAACTGTATCCACTCGCAGCAGGGGTACCATGCCTGCTCGCTGCCGCCCAGTGGCTTGGCTGGTGTGCCCTTAGAGCAGATGCCGGCACAGTGAAAAGATAGGACACTGTGGTGTAAAAAGGCAAAAGAGAAGGGCAAAGGTCATCCCACCTTGAAAAGACAGCTAAGAGGGCAAACAAGGGTTATTTTTGAAACCCAAGAAAAGGAAACTCCCTGACAACTAGAGAGCAGAAGAACGCAGAACACAGGGGACCCCAGTAACTAAGAAAAACACGGAATCCTAGATAGCATCCGGGGGCCACAGACATGGACAGCTTTGTATAAAAAACCTTGCTAATGGGGGAGCTGTGGGAAAGATACTAGAACCCTGTCATTTACAGCTGTGTTTTAAAACGTGCCAACAAACTAATCTTGTCAGGTAGACAGCGCTAGACAGCTTGGGTAGACTACAGTGTACTACCATGCCTCTTGCAGTCCTGCCTTGTGCATGTCCTGCTCTGTATGACTGGGACCCACCACGCTGCTGTGAGGGCATGGCTCCTGTTCACAGTGACAGCAGAGCTACCAGCTTCAAGGCTCAGAGAAAATAATTCTTTTAAGGTGAGTTCAGCCAGGTAAACTACAATAGCACACACCTTTAATCCTGGCACTCCAGAGGCTGAGGCAGGAGGACCATGAGTTTGAGGCTAGTGTAGCCAACATATTGAGGTCCTGTCTCAAAAGTTTAGAGTTAATAGGAGCTGCCCGTGCTTAGCATGCTTGGGGTCTTTGGTGGGACATTCTTAGCACCACCAAAACAAAAGAATGACCAAAAGGGAAGCTTAAAATTAGCAGCAGGCCGCTAGGAAGACTCAGGTGGTTCAAAACATACAAAACGAAAAAAGAAAGACGTCTTAATGGTTGTAGGGGACATGGCTCAGCACATGTAAGGGTGTAGGTTGTGCAACCCTAATGACCCAGGTTCAGGCCCAGAACCCACTAAGAACGCTGAACGTGGCAGCCCACATCTCTGATCCCAGCAGTCCTACAGCCAGGTGGGAGACCCAGATGGAGAATTAGGAGCAGAGTATGTAGTGTGCCAACAGAGAGACCCTGCTCCAACAAGTGTGTTTCCACAGGTGTGACATGGCCAAGAGAGTACCTGTACACACACACACACACACACACCCATAAAATAACAAATTTAAAAACTTGGCCATTGAGTATCTTTGCACTTTTCCCTCGAGCCTGACTACCTGGATTAGATCCCATCAGCCCGCATGATGGAAAGAACTAAGTCTTGTATGGTGTTCTGGAACCTCCATGCATCTGAATGCACACAAATAAGTAAAATAGAGAAAAATAGTAAAAATTTACAAGATTTCAAAAATCTAATAGCAGGAATGGGACATTATGAATGTTCAAGCAAGCTTGAAAAAAAAATCTCCAAAAGAAAAATAGAAGCACACATGAATATGCAATGATCATATATTCTAATATATTGGACAGTTTTGTTAATAAATATTGGGCAGGGGTATAGCTTGGTGGTAGTATACTTGCCTGATATGTGCAAGACCCTAGGTTTGGCCCTTAGCGCCAATGTGTGTGTGTGTGTGTGTGTGTGTGTGTGTGTGTGTGTGTGTGTGTATACATACATACATACATACATATATACATACATACATACATATATTGTAGTGAATACCGGTTTAAAACAAAAACACAAGCATCTGAAGTGCTGTGAGACCTGGAGAATGTTCTACCCAGCCAGATTTTACCTGCTCTGAGTGTAAACAGGTCCAAAGTACCCGGGAGAGCAGTCACTAGGAACAGCTGAGGCTTTGAAGGTCAGGCTGCTCCCATGCCCAAAGCAGTGGTCATTCCTTATCTCCTGCACCCCCGCCTCCCCCATCCCCTCCACACACAACCCCATTTGTAACCCCCCCACCCCCTTGCCCAGCACAGCTTAAGGTAAAAAGGAAACAGGAGCAGTCTGGCTCCAGAGGAATCATTTACCAAAACCTTGTGATTGCAAGATGCCCTGTTTGTGCAGTAACCTGATAGCTCAGTGGATCGCCAGCACTTTTCTCACCTGTGGGTGGGGTGCCTTTGACTCCTTCTGATGTTCGGGCCTGGACCGATTCCAGCTGCAGACTTGGGTAAACCACATCTGTGTAGCTACCAATGTACCGTTTGTTGTATTCACACCACAGTGCAACATTGCAAAAGGCTAAACCAACCCCACTTGACAGCTTACAAGGTAACATCCTGTACAGAGGCGGGGTTGGGGAGGCTCCTTTAACAGTGCTTGGGAGGGTAAATATTTGGGTTGGGGTTCTGTATGTGATGTGGTCATAGGTCTCAGTGAGTGGTTTCTTTCATTTAGTATTTTTAAATTCTGCAGAAAATGTTAGCGTAGCGCTTAAGGAGAAAGGGAATTACAGCTGAAGGGGTTTGCTGCGTTTCAGGGAATATAAGTGGGTTGTTTTTCAACATTGGTTCTGTGCTGTGGCTGAGTTAACAGAGCCAGGTATGCTAATTTTAGCAGAATCCAAAGAGTAGATGAGATTTAGAATTTCTAAAGCTGTAAGAAAAAGAGAATGAATGCTCACTGCCTCCATTTGAAATCTAAGACCCACCAGCCCAGTGAACTGGCTCAGTGTGTAAAGGGACCTGCTGCCCTGCCTGAGTGAGGGCCTGAGTGATCCCCGGTAGCTATGTGGTGGAAGGAAAAACAACAAACCAACCGACCGACCAACCGACCAAAAACTTCTGTCTTCTGATCGCCACAAACAACATCCTTCAGACACACACAAAAATATGTGAAGTCTGGCGTCCAGTGTGTGTATGATACAGATACTCTTCTTAGTGAGGCAAATGTGATTGACAGATTATCAGTAATGCTAAACATTTTCAAGACACACTAAGTGAGATAGTCAACATACAAAACCAATGGTTTTTTAACCTTTTCTTTGTTTTTTGTTTGTGTATGGAGGTGTTTTTTGTTTTGTTGGTTTTTTTGTTCTGAGACAGAGTTTCTCTCTGTAGCCCGGACTGTCCTAGAACTAGCTTTGTAGACCAGGTTGGCTTTAAACTCAAGAGATTCGACGGTCTCTGCCTCCTGAGTGCGGATTAAAGCTGTGTGGCACCACTGCCCACCACTGGCAGTAACTTTTACTTTTTCTGACCCAAAGCCCACATTAGCTAACACAACTACACTAAAGATGCGAGCATCAAAATTCTAGTACATGTTAGTCTTTTAAAAAGTTAAGTGGAGGGATGTCTCAGTGGTTAGGAGCACTGAGCACTCGTGCAGACGTCTTAGATCCCATTCCTAGCTCTCATAACAGGCAGTTCACAATTGTCCATGAGTCCAGTTTCAGGGGATCTGATGCTCTGACCTCTGTGGAGAGCAGGTTCACGTGGTGCTCATACCCATGTGAAGACAATACTCATTCACATGAGAATGAAAGCAGAGTAAACTGAGAGCTAGGGAGAGGACTCGGGAGAGCTAGGGAGAGGACTCGGGGCAGAGTGCTTGCTGAATTCCGATTCCTAGCAGCCGTGTGACAGCCCAGCTGTGTGGGACACACCTGTGATCCCTGCACTGCAAGGCAAACAAGGATCCTAGCAGCTTATTGGCTGGTCATTCTAGCCAGTGAGTAAGCTTGGGTTCAATGACTGTCTCAAAGAATAAGGAGCAGTAGGAAAAAAAAAAAAATCAACCTCTGGTATGCAGGTATGTGCAAGCACACACAAAAGCTAACTCTATTAGTGTTAAGAATGGTTTATGGGGGCTGGCGAGATGGCTCAGCGGTTAAGAGCACTGACTGCTCTTCCGAAGGTCCTGAGTTCAAATCCCAGCAACCACATGGTGGCTCACAATCATCCCTAATGAGATCTGACTCCCTCTTCTGGAGTGTCAGAAGACAGCTACAGTGTACTTACATATAATAAATAAATAATTCTTTTTTTTTAAAGAATGGTTTATAATTGGGACTGATAAGGACACTTGACCTTCAAACTGACCTTACACTAGGCTATCCCAGTCAACAACAACAACAAAAAGGCAGAGAGAAAATGAGGAGAGATACCTGATGGCCATCTCTGGTCTTTACTTGTACATATGTACACACATGAACACAACCACACTAACAAGTACATACATGTGTGTGACCTTCATGGTGTTTTGTCTACAGCCCTTCCGGGTTTCATCCTGTGCATCACTGTATTCTACATACCTAAATATGTGACTACAATCTGTTCAGTTTGACATGTATGTGTATATTTTTCAGGGCTGACCATTTGGTATTGAGTAACGAATCTGGGAGCTCATCCCTAGGGAAGACCATTTCTTCAGCCTTCACCATTTCTTAGTCTCCTATAGTTCTTCTTCTGGGGGGAGGCCTGAGCTTTCCCCCTTCCGCAATAGAATGTCCATGAGTGGCAAAGTTAGGCAGCCATGTTGATGGGACTTCTTGGGTGTAACTTCCCTGACATTTCTATGATCTCATAGCCGACTGACTTCCTGTTCCTCTGGCTCTCTCAGTCTTCCCACATCCCTATTCCTCAATCCTTGAGCCAAAAATATGGAGAGTTCATGAATATATGCCATCCTCACACGAGGGCTGTGCTAGCCTTCTCTGTATTGTCCCAGTTTTACTGTATGTCCTGTGGAAATGAGCACTTAGTACACATAAGATTTAAGAGGCATTTTAGAATTATTTGCTCGTCACCAAATAGAGACATTATAAATCTAGAGCTCTATAACCTTCTGTGTGTGTGTGGGGGGGGGGGGGTTGGGGAATCCAATGGCCCTAATACTATTCTTAGTTCATTCTGTGACCCATGTTTTGTCCTTGGAGTCAAAAGAATCCCTTGTGTTAAAGAGTCCATCTTAATTTTCACAATAGTTACTTGTCCTTTTAAAAAGGGACTATCTGTCCTTTTTCAGTAACTCCAGTATGAGTTAGTTTTAGATGATCGTGAGTCACCATGTGGGTGCTGGGAATCGAACCTGGGTCCTCTGGAAGACCAGCCAGTGCTCTTAACCATTGAGCCACTATTTCAGTAACTCCAGTATGAGTTAGTTTTGCTGTGACCTGACAAGTAACCTAAGAGTGGGTTATTTTGCTTTACACTTTGAAGGTACAACCATCACCGGAACAGAAGTGTGAGGCAGCTGGTCACATTGTATCCACAGTAGCAAAGGAGGAGGGGAGGGGATCTTCAATTCCGAGCACTTTCATCAAGCAGAAGTGTGAGGCAGCTGGTCACAGCAGAGAAGCGGGGAGGGGAGGAAAAAGATGATCTTCCATTCTGGGCACCCTTGTGGAGGCTCACAAACCATCTATAATTGGTTTTAGGGAATTCAGCACCATCTCTGACCTGTGCAGGCACCAGGCACTCACATGGTGCACAGACATGCATGCGGGTAAAATACTCAACAGCATACAAATTTCAAACCCACCGAGCCAGTTCACATCATCTCCTTGGGTTTCATGGAATCCCAAAGATGTCTGCCAAAATTAATCTGTCTGCATGACATTAAATGTCTAGCAGAAGAGTCGGGCATGGTGGCACACACCTTTAATCCCAGCAGAGGCAGGTGGATTTCTGAGTTTGAGGTCAGTCTGGTCTACAAAGTGAGTTCCAGGACAGCCAAGGCTACACAGAGAAACCCTGTCTCAAAAAACAAAAAAAAAATGTCTAGCAGAGCACCTGGGGGTAAAAGCTGTCAGACGCCTGTCTGCTGGTTTTCTTCTCCACAAATGCTTCCCATCATACCCACTGTGTCCATGGCAACCACCCACAACCGCCAATCTCCTTCCCAGGATTCCTTCTACAGAATTGCCCTCAGAAAGTTGGGGAGTGAGAGATGGGCCTGCTCCTCTTGATCTGGAACCTAGTGGCGTTCATCCAGAAATAGGGTGGAAAGCCCCCTCTCAAGGATGTATTGGAGATACTGGGAGACTCTGCCTGTCTCCCAGGAGACAACAACTCTTACAGTGATTCATCAAGTCTGGGAAATTGACTTCAAGATGTTCAAAAGAATCTAAAAACTATTAGAAATCTCTCCCTACCTGGCATATTATTCTAGTGTCTTACGAATTCAGAGTGATCTGACATACACTCAGCATGGTATCACTGCATGTGTGTATATCCACGTGTCCAGCTTTGGCCCGAGTCTAGTGTTTCTTTTCACACTCCAAAACTGAAGGTCAGCTTCTGCCCTGAGGGTCAGTCCTGGTGGTCTTATTTTAGGAACGTCTGCCCCAGAATTGTCCTTTCAGTCACATCTGTCACAGCTCTACATGACCTTAACATAGGACACGGACGTCCCTGTACCTAGTGTGGGCCTTTGTGGTGGTTCATACCTGTCATCCCAGAGCTACAGAGGTGGAGGCAGGAGGATCAGAAGTCCAAGTCTAGCATGGGCTACAGGAGACCTAGTCCTCAGTCACATGCTGAGTTCAAGGCCAGCCTGGATTACGGGAGATTTCTGTCTCACAAACTTACAAAAATGAAAACAAAGCGGCAGTTGGACTGCGTTACAGGCTGCTCTGGTGGAACAGGCAAGCCTCTGCCCTCTGCTTCCCACACAGCAGCCTAAACTCCTTTATGCGCTCTCTGAGACAGAGGGTTAAAGCTTGGTTGGGTCTAATTCTTACACGTTCAGCTTAGAAAATTAATACCTAAAGTAAACGGGTGTCTGTCTGTTCGCATTAGCCTGAAATACTTAATCTCCCATCTCTTAAAAAAAAAAATACTCGAGGCTGGAAAGATGACTTAGGAGTTAAGAGCACTTGATGCTCTTTCAGAGGAGGTTCAGTCCAAGTACTTACATAACAGCTCACAACCATCTGTAACTCCAGTTCCAGCGTGTCTGACACCCTCCAAGCATGCAGACGTGTGCTCACAAACTCATGCAGGCACACATATACACAGGAAAATAAACGATTACGACAGGTGGGACTGACAGTGAAGATGGAGTAGTGGAGAGGGATTGAACTTGTGGAGGAGGCAGGATGGTTATGCCCTAGATTAAAGTAGGAGGAGCCAGCGTCCTGCCTTTCAAACCTGTCCACTAAAAGGCTTCATGTGCACCCAGAAGAAAGTGTGGGGTAGATGAGGAGTGTCACCATAGGAACGCTCATGGACTAAGGTCATTCAGACACACGGGCCCTTGGGACAGCTCCGACCTTGCTTTCTTCCTTCTGGAAAAGTAGCTGCAGTGGGTGTGCGACCATGAGGGGAGCTTGATGGCAAAGGGCACGGGTGGCTTATGCAGGGGCCTGGGTTTGATCCACAGCACTAAATCCATAATAAAGGAGCCAGAGACTTCGAGGAACACGTGACTTTAAAGTGACAGAAGCTTCTAGAAGCACCTCCCCCCTCCAGCTCGTGCTGCTCCCTTCCCCTCCCCCTACCCATATTCACACATGGTAGAAAAAGCCATCCTTGGGCTTATGCCGCCAGGTCTTTGGGCTCCTCTGGAGTTAACTTCATCAGTTTGTCCACGCATAGCAGGATGAGGGTGAGGAACCAGAAACTCCAGCCAACCGCCGCAGCGATCCAGCCGTATTCATCTACGGAAGCTCGGCAACACAGGGAGGCTAGTGGGCAGAAGTCAATGTCTGACAGGAGAGCAAGAACGGTACCGTAAGACACTGGCCACTGGCCACCACCCCCACCCCTGCTCCCTCTCAAGTTAGAAGGAGGACACGGGACAGCAGCTGATGTTTAGAAGCACTGGCTACACGTTTGCTCCCTTATGCACTCAAGGTAACAACGCTATTACTACCATTGCTTTGGTGCTGGGTACTGAACCCAGGGCCTTGAGTGAGGATAGGCTCAGCCACTGACCTACCAGCCCTGTGCTGCTTCAACTATTATCCCTACTTCATATAAGGAAACCCAAACGGAAGAAGACCAAGATCCCAATATGGCAGAAGCAGAGCCCATATTCCAGTCTGTAGACCCCAAAGCTGTATTCTTGGCCTCTTAGGTATTTATTGTTGCTCCTTCCCTATCTGTAAGTACACAGTTGGTCACTTGATGAGGACGGGATAAAGGGATCAGAGCTAAGATGAAGCAAAGCCTTCCATTGATTGGACACATATGATAGAGATTCCTTTGTGCTGTCTGGGCATCCTATCCCTGGAAATATGTCAAGAAGATGAACGGAAATAGAGGAAGAGTCCATAAGCCAGCTATTTTTGGAGGTTGGAGCAGCTATTTTTAATGGGCTTCTCACCCCCAAAATGCTACAACATTTTCACCTTTGACTGCTGGCCAGGGGATGGGTCATTAGACCCACCTGTGCAAAAGAGCATGCAACTAAATTTTGATCAAAACCAAGCTAGCTTTTAATCTGCTCTGTGAACAGTACTGGGACATTCCTCATCCCCAACTGTCTGGGAAGACCAGGCTGTCGCTGGGACACAGGTTAATGGACAGAGAGGGGCCCAAGTTTCTTTCCTAGCTACGGGGATGGCTCGAAGATCAGGGCAGTTGACAGGAGAGACTTACTGGCACACTGCTCCAGGGTCCCGGGGTCTGGGTGGTGTGTATTCAGGGTTGAGTTGCCGCTGCTGGTTTCTGCAGGGAAAGGCAAGTAGTCTCAGTGAGTCCCGCCAACCGGTATGAATTATTTTGTGCGTTGAGTATTGAGTAATGGCAGTGGCCTAGGAGTCCCACGGAAGACTGCACTAAGACTGGTGAAGAATACATTGAACTCCCTTCAGTCATCAGCCAAGCCCTAACTCTACACAGTGGGGCTGTGTATGGAGACAGACAAAAGAAGCAACTCAGACTTAACCACAGGCTCAACCAGAGTGCACAGAGCTCTAATGAGGTATGCGTGCCATTCTTATACTAGGAGAGAGAGCCGCTGATCCCAGCACTAGGGAAGCAGAGGCAGGCGGATCTCGGTCTATTCCTGGGCCAGCCTGGTTTGCAGGAGACCCTGTCTCAAAAAACAAAACCAAAACAGAAAGGAGGAGGAAGAGACACCACCAACTCAGGGCTTAGAGGAATGGCCTTTTGAGGTCACAGTGAGACAGAAGCCATCTGTAACCCCAGGAGGGAGAGACCAAACCTGTCCACACCTTGCCCTAGACATCCAACCTGCAGGAGGGTGAACATGTACCTTTCTGTCAAAGACCTCCAGTCTGTGGTGTTTGTTTTACAAGCCTGAATTAAAGATTCTGCTTGCCTTTCTTTCTTCAAACTTATGAAGTAACAGTTCGTTTCGTTTTTAATTTTTAAATCAGCATACAAAGTAATAGGTTTTATATGACATTCAAATACAAAGATCATGTGTTCTGCACATATTCTTCCTCCTGTTTCCAACGCTTGTGCTTCCTCTGCCATCCCAGGGGTCCTTTCCTCTTTCCAAGTAATCCCTGTGCTGCTTGGTTCGTGTCAACCTGAGATGAAAAGTCACCTGGGAAGGGGACCTTAGCTGAGGATTTGCCTCAGTCAGATACCTATCGGCATGCTTGCAAAGGTGTTTTCTTGATTAAAGATTGCGTGAGAGGTTTTTTTTTTTAATTTAGTTTTTTATTTTATGTATGTGAGTACACTGTCCCTCTTTTCAGACACACCAGAAGAGGGCATCAGATCCCATTACAGATGGTTGTGAACCACCATGTAGTTGCTATATCCCTGTGTCCTTGTGTCTTCTGGCAGAGGGCAGCGAGATTCACAATACTCAGGACATCAGTTCCTTGATACGGTGGCTATTTATGGTGATTTTAAAAAAATGAACTTAAGTTGAAAAGTCCCCCTGGTCATATTTGAAGTGTGCTCTGGTAGCTGGTAGCCACCTTACTGGGAATGCAGTTCAACCAGACATTTACCAAGGAAGAAAATCCTATCCACACAAATAACAACCTAGGTAGGCAGATTAAAACCAAGGGTTTTTGTTTGTTTGTTTGTTCATTTGTCTTTTTAAAGACAGGATCTCACGTGTCTAAGCCTATCTTTGTGCCTGCTATGCAGCTGAGAATGATTTTGAACCTCTGATTCTCCTGCCTCTACCTCCCAAGTACTAAGGTGACCGGCATGCACCACCATGCTGGTTTCATGAGATGCTGCAGATTGAGCCTTGAACATGCTCCACAAGCCCTTCCCAAACTGAGCTGTGCCCCTGCCCAAGAGACTGGCTTTTGAAGAGCCTTTCTGGAAATTCTAAGGCTGTCTACTTGAAAATGGAAAGGAGGGCTTAGAGCTCTTAATGCCCCACTGCCCGTGGGTCAGCTTGTCCTTCAGAGGTAGTGTTTACACAGAGCAGGGGAATTAAGGAAGAAAGTTGTTGCTTAACCACAGCCACAGAACTGCTGCCACCCAGTCCCAATCCCTCCATCCTGCCTAAAGTATGCTAATAACTTTGATACAATCTGACTACTGTTGTAAATAATTTACATAGTTTAGAGTGGAGCCCAGTTTTAGAGAAACTGATTCTTGGACATGAGAAATTCCCGTCAAAATCAAGTCATGTCCTTAGCTTGATCTTGTCTCTCCACCTAGGGTGGGAATATTCTCAGGACAGAGTAAATGAATGGGGGGGAAATTAATGAGGTGACAGTATTAGCCTGAATCCTATGAGGTTGGAATTTTTAAAGGTCAAAACCCACTTCTCATCAGAGGCTTTATATTTGAAAATCACCCTTCAGTGTTCTAAGAACCAGACATGGACTGGTCAACTAGGGGAGACCCAAAAGGCACTGTCATGGTAAACAGAAGAAAAACAACCAAAAAACCTAGCATTCTCGCTGGGCGTGGTGGCGCACGCCTTTAATCCCAGCACTTGGGAGGCAGAGGCAGGCGGATTTCTGAGTTCGAGGCCAGCCTGGTCTACAGAGTGAGTTCCAGGACAGCCAGGGCTATACAGAGAAACCCTGTCTCGAAAAACCAAAAAAACAAAACAAAACAAACAAACAAAACAAAAACCTAGCACTCTCAATTTACCAGTTTGTCATTGATAAATTGAGAATAATCATAGCTGCTGTCGTTTACTGTGTGCTTGTCTTGTTGTAAATTATTTACAAGCTGTTCCTCATCTCCTCTTTACAAATAAATCACAAACCACCCTTGACTCCCCAGTGTTATAAACAAGGGATCTGGGGCACAGGGAGGTAAAGTAATTTGCTCAAGATCACACAGCTAATAAGCAAGATGAGGAGAGAGGAGTTAAGGTTCTGTAGCTCTGAAGGGTCCCAAGAGCCTCCTGACTGTTCCTAGAATAGAGACTCAGGATGACAGAGTATTGAGAAGGGTGTGTCAGGGAGTGGGGCCACTCCAAGGAAGCTTGAGGCAAGGTCAGTGCCAGAAGCAGCCAGACCCTTATATGCTCAGGTGTAGAAAGCTAGGCCTCTTCCCATGTGAGAAAAGAAACCACCCGGGGTAAGAATCTGTGCTTCTGAGGCCTGCCCTGAGGAGGCGCGGGGAGGGCTGGGGGTGAGAGGAGGTTAGAGAGCCGAGGTTGCAGTTTCAAATTGGCAGGGGCAGTCGGGGTTGGAAGGAACCTCTGCTGCACTAAGTGAAGGTGAGGATCCATCTTGTGGAACCTTGGAAGAGCCATGGGAAATAGCAGGGGAGCCATACCCCTTTCAACCAGTTTGGTCCCCTGATGAGTGAGATGCCTGCCTGCTGGCAAATTGGCAAATTTGTCTGTTGTCTTTTGTTTTGTGGCAAGGGTCAACAGGGATGATGGCTGCTGTCCTAGCAAAGGAATTGATTGCCAGGAGCCCAAGACGCCCCCCCACCCCCCACCCCAGCTGACTGCCACCCCTGCCGGCTCTGTTTCTAATCCTCCAGGGAAGGGACTCCCGTTTCCTCTTTCTTCTGGGCAGGACCAACCCTGGCCAAGGAATCCTCCCCTTCCCCGAGTGCTGCCCTCCCCTTTCCAAGGTGGCCAAGACTAAAGCTCAGAACTACTGTTACCTGTACCGCAGGATAAGTGGAAGGAGGTGAGGACCAGGCTGAGGAGCAGGGCGGCCTGCGGGGCAGAGGTGAGGTACCCAGGGTTGCGGAGGAAGACACCTGTCTGGGCCATGTTGCTGTAGCGGTGCCCTAGGGTGGGGAACATGTGTCCTGTGTGTGCCCGGTTTGAGGTGACTCCTGTCCTGCAGGAACTGGGAGTCTGTTTGGTGTTTGGGGGTAAAGAAAGAAGGTGGAGCCAAGGGAAATGCCTGTCACACCTGCTCTGCCTCTGTAACTGTGGCTGGGGGGAGGGGAGGGGCAATCCTGACCTCCTTCCCTGAGACAAGAGTTCCCATTGAGGAAAAGGGAGGCGATTCCCTTGGACCTGCTCTTGCTGTTGCTTCTGCTACAGGCATAGTGTAGATTCTCTAAATCAATTACTTATTGATTTGAGTAATTATCAATTATTTATTGCTCACTGGCTGTGTGCCCTGAACTATGCTATAGCCTGCAAACACCCAAGCTCAGCGTGTTGGCATTACAGAAACCCAAGATTCTGAGCAACCTGGGAAGTGATTGCATGACTAAGGACTTTGGACAGCAGCAGCAAGAGCCCACTCACCTCTGCCGATGAGACACTTTAGGAAGCAAATGACATTTGGACTGAGCCTTGAGGAGTGCATAGTATTTTGACAGGTGAAGAGAAGAGGAGGCCCAGCAGTAGGAAACTCGTTTGAAGCCCACTGTGATCTTGACATAGATAAATTTGGTCCCACTCCGGATAGGGAGATTTGTACAGTCAGGAAGCAGGCGGGAGGTTGTGTGAAGGTCCTGAACTGAGTGGTGGCAATCTGTAACTGCTGCTTTTAGCCTAAATGTTTGACTGACAGTGCTCTTAAGTGTCCTTACCTAAGGCAGTACATTCCAAGAACTCAAGTGGATGCTTGAAACCATGAATACCGCTGGAATACACACGCATGCATGCACGTACTCACTTTCCTAGAAATGTATACCTATGGTAACGTTTAATTTATGGTCATAATAAGATTACTAACACAACTAATAATTAAGCAGCAATTATAACAATATATTATGTACTATTTAAAACTTAGGAATGCCTGGTTGTGGTAGTGGTGGTGGTACATGCTTTTGATCTCAGCATGCCTGAAGGAGAGGTGGATCTCTGAGTTTGAGGGCAGCCTGGTCTACAGAACAAGTTCCAGGGCAGCCAGGGCTATACAGAGAAACTCTGTCTCCAAAAACAAAATAGTAGGTGCTGGAGGAATGGCTTAGTGGTTAAGAGTACTAATTGTTCTTTCAGAGGACCTGGGTTCAATCCCCAGCACACAATTGGCAGTTCACAACTGTTTGTAACTCCAGTCCCAGGGTACCTGATGCCAATACACATGAAATAAAATTAAATAAAAAAATTTTAAAAGGAGTCTTGCTTAAAAACAACAACAATAACAACTTAGGAATTGCTTCTGGAATTGTCCACTTAATACGAACAGCGTATAACTGAGACCAAGTAACTGAAATCTCAGGAAGTGAAAGCAGGGAAGAGGGAGCTGACATTGGTGTGTTCCATCGGTGTGTTCCACACTCAACCCTGAGGGTGAAAAGCACCCAGGAACACCATTTGAGACTCTGAGGTAACAGACATGGTTTCTGTCCTTGAGGAGAGCACACTCCAGCAGAGAGACCAAGCAAGGAAGGACTTGAATGCAGTATGGAAAGACAGTAATGGGAAGAGAGAAGAGGTAATGATTATTTCGGAGGGGGCAGGGGAGGAGCTTACAGAGGAAGTGATGTCTGGCTGCGTGTTGACATCTGCATGTGCAGATGGGAGTTGATGGGTTCTTCCGGTGGCAGCGGGGCTAGCTCAGAACTTTGTTCCCTGTGTTCTTACACACAGCCCAGTAAGGATCACTATGGGTGCAGTCTAGCTCACTGAAAGCTCTGCAGAAGGAGATCACATCTCACTCCTGTAATGCTAGGAATTAAGAGATGAGAGCGGGAGGATCGAGCCTGGGCCAGCCCAGGTTACAGGAACCGCCCCACCCCCAACCCCCAAGCCCATAAGCCTCAACAACCACAAAAAGTAAAGTAAATAAGAGAAGCTCTATGGACACACATGTGTAGTGGCCCAGGGGGTCACTTGCTTTAGGTTTTTCCAAAGGAACAAATTAATAGTAGCCCTGAGTTGGGAGAATTGGGTAGACAAGTGTCAGGCCGTTTAATTTCAGGTCTTTCTGAGAAAAGTCCAGGGCAAACCAGACACTGTTTGGACATTCACCTGTGTCCAAGTAGCAACACTGTGGGCCAGGCCTTTGGCTGGGGATAAGGGGGTCGAGAGGGCATTTCATGATGGGGATGGGATGTTTGATCCAGCTCTTCAATGCTGTGTAGCTCACCAGGTACAAGGAAATTGATATACAGAGGGCCTCTGGCCATTAGTATATCTCCTTGACTAGATCCTGATGATCACACCGTTCAGCCACAGTTTATCTGGATGGACTAAGAACAGATTGTAAATGGTCCTGAATACAAGACAGAGGAAACTGGGCTTTATTTTATGACTGGGAAGCCATCTCTTTGTACATATGCTTCAGACGAGGTTTGAAATAAAGCCACATCCAGGGGGAATCATCTCACAGGCTGCTGCAGACAGGATCACCAGGCTCTGAGATAAGCTGGGCTGAGGGTGGAGAAGAGGGCAGCCGGACTGAGAGGCAACAGGAGGCCAGATCCACAGCCAGGAGAGATGCAGATCCTGCACTTCAGTCCCCTAAAGCCACTCTGGGCGGCTTGTGACTGCCTGAAGCACCAGTCCCACCCAGAATCTTCAGGGAATCCTAAAAGTGGCACCCATGAAAGAGTTACAGGCTCTACAGTAGCTATGGAGTGGATGCCCCGGGGTCAAATTGCAGCCCTGCCTCTGATTGGCTAGATGGCTCCAGGAAAGTCATTTAATGCTCTGTAGCCTCAGTTTCCATATCTGAGAATGATAGGATGGCATCTGTCCTATTATCAGGATTCCCAGGGTGACTTAATGAAGCAATGCACGTGAAAGCACAAAGCACAGGGCAGGCAGGTGGCCAGAACTCTAAGCACCAAGCCCCGTTTTACTAGAAAATCACTGTCAATAAGATCCATCAGAGAGCCGGGCGTGGTGGCACACGCCTTTAGTCCCAGCACTCGGGAGGCAGAGGCAGGCGGATTTCTGAGTTCGAGGCCAGCCTGGCCTACAAAGTGAGTTCCAGGACAGCCAGGGCTATATAGAGAAACCCTGTCTTGAAAAACCAAAAAAAAAAAAAAAAAAAAAAAAAAAAAAAAAAAAAAAAAAAAAAAAAAAAAAAAAAAAAAAAAAAAAAAAAAAAAAAAAAAAAATCCATCAGAGAAATGAGAGAAAGACAATGGGGAACAGTAATGCCATTTATGTATTGGCTTATTTATAGGCTGCCTTGATCCACAAAGGGCTGGAGGAAGCTTATTGACAATCCACTGAGCGAGATAAAATAATTTCCAACTAACGAAGCAAAGGGCAATGCAGGCAAAGGGCAATGCAGCATAGGGAGCAGAAGACGGACCTGTGAGCTACTGAAGGCACAAAATGCTCAGGTTTCCTGAGCTTTGTGGCCTCAGCGAGAAGAGGGCGGGGCGGGGGGGGGGGTAACCAGGTCACACACACCGCTCCAGGAGCAGCAGGATGTGGCAGCAGTCTTGCATGTTCTCCACACTGTTAACATAAAAATAAGTAATGGGAACGCTGTTCTTGTGGACCAGGTTTCTGGTCCGTGGGCTGAAAGTCAAAATGGGGTCACTCATACCAAAGCTCTACGCCACCAACCTGAAATGAAGCTGCTCCTCTGGCTTCCCAAGGTCTCACGAGATACAGTAACCCTTTCATACATTTTTGTTTCAGGTTTACTTTGGAGAGTGTACCAGGAAGTTATGTTATTCAAAGCTAGGCATTCTGCAGGAACTTTCTCAAGATTTTCTTTTCAAATAGTTCAAACAGTGTTTAGTTACACATTCTACAAGAAAAAAGAAGAAGAAGAAAAGAAACAAAAACCCTACAGAATAATCACGCTTGGAGACAGGCTCTATGGTAGTAGCTGGAGTTGGTGACAGCCAATGTGGTGGGATCTCTCCATGCATCTCATTTTATCTATGCATCTGATTTCATTTGAAAAAAGCCTAGTAGTCCAGGAGAGGGCAAAAGGTATCCTCTACAAGAAGGCTCTCTCATGGAAAAGATGCTTCCACTATGGGTATGGGTGGCCCTTCCCTTATGAGTATGGGTGGCCCTTCCCCTATGAGTGTGGGTGGCCCTGTGCCATCCATCCATCCGTGGGCTTTGAATTCGAACCTTTCAAAGTCTAGTTAAGTAAAGATCCGTTCTGAGGCTGTTATTGGAGTTCAGGTCTGGACTGCTGCTCCTCAGAGGCCAGGATTTGGATGACAAGTCCGTAGAAAGGAATCAAGATCATTCAGGAGCTAGAAATCCTGATAGGCTGGAGGGCCTCAAGCTCAAAGCTCCTTAGGAGTGCAGAGGAAAGAAGGAAGAATTGCACAGGAGGGCGGCACACTGAGCGAGGTTGTCATCAGCCAGGGTGTGTGTCTCCCTTTTCATCTTCTCTAACAATCCTGATGGCAGTGACTTCCTGGGACTCGATTCTGTAGCATCCCCCTCCGCCACCCCCCCCCCCCCCGTGCCCTTTAAATACAATTGTACTGGCTGGTTGTTTTGTGAGCCAACTTGACACAAGCTGGAGTTATCACAGAGAAAGGAGCTTCAGCTGAGGAGATGCCTCCATGAGATCCAGCTGTAGGGTATTTTCTCAATTAGTGATCAAGGTGGGGAGGGCCAGTTGTGGATGGTGCCATCCCCAAGCTGGCAGTCTTGGGTTCTATAAGAAAGCAAGCTGAGCAAACCAGGGGAAGCAAGCCAGTAAAGAACATCCCTCCATGGCCTCTGCATCAGCTCCTGCTTCCTGACCTGCTTTAGAGTTCCAGTCCTGACTTCCTTGGGGGATGAACAGCAGTATGGAAGTGTAAGCTGAATAAACCCTTTCCTCCCCAACTTGCTTCTTGGTCATGATGTTTTTGTCTAGGAATAGAAACCCTGACTAAGACAACAATGTTTCTTGTCTGTTTGCTTATTTTTTGTCTGCATGTGTGTGTATGTACCTAGTGAATGCCTTGTGCCTGTGGAGGTGAGAAGGTGTCAGACTGGAGTCACAGACTATTGTGAGCTGCTGTGTAAATGCTAGAAATCTCACCCAGGTCCCCTGGGGGCGGGGGGGAGGAGCCAATGCTCTTAGCCACTGAGGCCTCCTCTTCAGCATCTGCTCACTAGTTTTTATGGGAGCCAAACACATTATGGGTGGTTCTCTTAGAAAGGAGAGAAAATTATGAGCATCGAACGACTAAGAATGGGGGTTGGAGAGATGGCTCAGTGGTTAAGAACACTGACTGCTGCTTTTCAAATCCCAGCAACCACATGGTGGCTCACAGCCATCTGTAATGAGATCGATGCCTTCTTCTGGTGCGTCTGAAGACAGCTACATTGTACTTACATATAATAAATAAATAAATCTTTAAAAAAAAAAGACTAAGGACATTTTAAGGTGAAGTTGATAGACAATTAGAGGGGCGGGGCTTGTCAACCTCCTAGCCCAGTGATTGGCAGCTACAGGCTCAGCCTTATTTTGCACACTGCTAGTGTTGGCACAACAGGGCTTGTGGTCAGATTCAGTTTTGTTTAGTGAACAGAAAAGTGTGTTCTCCAAGAGTAACTTTCAGCTAAGGTTCTTGAGAAATGAGGTACATGTCCATTTCTCCCACCAGTTCTGACTACACGAAACCAAAAGGGACCAGATTCAGAGCCAGAAACTGCTAGCTCGGTCTCCCCAACATCTAACTTCTCCCCTATTGAGATCCCCTTTATCTCCTGTCTCTCTTTCATTACTACTTCCAGACTGCCCAGAGCCCCATGGGGAGCACAGCCAACTCCTGCCAGCAGCCTGGATTCAAGTTCCCACGTTAGCACAGTCTGTGGGGAAGGGAAGTCATCACTTGGTGTTGCTGATGCTTAAGATATCTGGTGGAGACTGGGGGGTTGGGGGTGGGGAAAGGATGCCTTCAACACTATGTGGGAACCTTTATCCTGGCTCCTCAGAACCCACTGAGAGGAGACCAACAATTCTCAGAGGGAGTTTATTGCCTAACGTAGATGGAGCAGGCAATGGGTGAGGCCTTGGAGTGGCGAAGGCTGAAATGACAGACGCAGGCCCAGACACTGGAGCTCCATGTGCTGCCGCTGGCTTTGAGTGGGATGGCTTAGGCGCAGCGGTTCTCAACCTGTGTGTGGGTCACGATCCCTTAGGCAGGGCACACAACCCTTTTACTAGGGTTGCATGTCAGATATCCTGAAAATCAGATATTTACATTACAATTCATAGCAGCAGCAAAAATACAGTTATAAAGTAGCAATGGTATGATTGGGGGAGGGGAGGGAAAGTCACTACAATGTGAGGAACTATTTTAAAGGGTCTCACCCAGCATCAGAAAGGTCGGGAACCCCCCTAGGCTTAGAGGATTTCTAGGTGTTCTGTGATTGTAACCAGTGTACAGTAACAGTGTACAGAGAGTAAATGTGGGGGGAGAGAAGAAATAAACTGCTAAATAAATATTTTTGTGAAAAATGAGGTATAAATTATAAAAGGAAAACAAAACAAAACAAAACCCAGTGCAGTCATTCCAAAGTGGAAAGCTTAGGAACCTAGGAAAAATCTGCCTGTGGAAAACTGTGTTGTCTCGTGCTCTGCGGTGAGATGCTCTCTTCCTACATCGCCTTTGTGTTTCGAGGTAGATCCACTCTGAAGAGAAACTGAGGCACGTTGAGGGGAAAAGAGGCTGCTGGAGGACTCTTCCCTCAGAGGTCCTTCCTGGGATGAGCTTGTGCCTGGAAGAGGCTGAGGGAACAGTCACTGTCTATGGCCACTGCTCTGTGTCCCAGGGCACCACCCACAGGCCATAAAGTTGTAAACAACTTCAAGAGCCAATGGTACCTGTGTCACTGAGTCACATTGTGAGAGATTCCTGTGGCCAGAAGGAAGTGGGAATTTCCACGGCAAGTAGGATCCTGCTTCCAAGATCCGTGAATTAGATCACGGTGTGCTGGGAATACAGACTACACGGATGTCACGTGACCATCCATGGAGTCCACTGTGGGGTGTGGGAGGTGGAGGAAAGCAAGGGCCTCTCTCGTGGAGTAACTTCCGATCACCTGCTCCTATTGCGCGAGCTCTTCGTTAGCACCGTGGCTGGCCAACAATGTGACATGCTAGATGTCAGTGCCTGATAAAAATCATCTACTTGAATGAAGGTGATCTGGCTGTAGTCCAGTTCAAAAAAAAAAAAAATTAGACAATGGTCTTTGAAAAGCCAGTGTGAGTTTTGTAGCTCGAGTAGTATTTTTGAGCTTCGATTCCTCACAAGCATTTGAGTTTGGTGCATAGCTACCCCTTCTTGTTTGCTAAGTGCCAATCTCTTGTAGACTACTCTTGTGCAGCTGAATTCAGGAGGGTGGTTAGTGACTTTCTAATTCTGGTATGGGCAGAGAACACTAGAGACTCTCTATGCACAGGGACACCGCAAGTGAAGAGCCTAGATCTTCAGCTTAAGAGCCATTTGATAGAAAGTCCTCAGGCCACTCAAGTGCCTCCCTAGAAACCTTCCAAGGCAAGTGTGAAGTGGCTTCAGCTGACAGTGGGCCACTGACGTCAAGCATTGGCTGTCATGAACAGTGTTGTTTTGGATTTAACTCTTTGAGAGTGCTTTCTCTCAAGACCTCAAACCAAATTTAACTGCTGTTTTTCTTCAATGCTCTGAGTCAGTGATTTTTGGAATAACTAAAAATATATGGTTTGGTGATACAGGTCTATCCCAGTATTGGGAAAGTGGAGAGCCATGGTAAATCCAAGTTCAAGGTCAGCCTGTGCAACTTAGTGAGATCCTGCCCTGAAATAAATAAAAAGAGAACTTGGAGGTGTAAATCAGTAGTGGAACGCTTGCCTGCCATGTTTGAAGCCATAGGTTCCAACCAGCACTGCCAAAAAGAATTAATTTAAATGTATATGAGTGTGTAAACTGATTGGCAAGAGAATTACCTATATTTTTTTAAGCCAGTAAAACAAATAATTAAAAAAACAAGAGTGAGCCAAGCATGGTGACACACACTTTTAATCCTAGTACTCAGGAAACAGGATAAAATTATCTTAGTTACTTTCCTGTTGCTGTGATAACGCACCACTGACCAAGGCAATATATAGAAGAAGCATTTAATTGGAGCTTACAGATCCAGAGGGATAGGAGTCCATGGCCATCCTGGCAGGGAGCAGGGTAGCAGGCAGGTGGGCATGACTTTGGAGCAGCAGCTGACAGCTCATGTCCTGACTGACAGACAGACAGCAGAGACAGAGCACTAGGCTGGTAGGCAGCTTCTGATGCCTCCAAAGTCCGACCCATGACACACCTCCTCCAGCAAAGACACACCTCCTTATCCTTCCCAAACATTTCCACCAACCGAGTACAAGGCATTCTGATGTGTGAGCCTATTTCAAGCCATCACAGACTCTTCTGTGAGGTCTCTGTTTCTCTTCAGATTGTGCTAATCCCTTTGCTTTTATTTTCCAGCCTTATTTTCTGATAGAGAAATCTGGAACTGCTCCATCTTTTCCTCCTTTGCCATCAATTTCTTAATTTTTTGAAAAAGATTTATTTATTTATTTATTTATTTATTACATGTAAGTACGCTGTAGCTGTTTTCAGACACCCCAGAAAAGGGCATCAGATCTCATTACGGATGGTTGTGAGCCACCATGTGGTTGCTGAGATTCGAACTCGGGACCTTCAGAAGAGCAATCACTGCTCTTAACCGCTGAACCATCTCTCCAACCCCTGTCATCAACTTCTTGACTGCAGACTTCTTACTCTGAATTCTGCTCCTGCCAGCCTGTGAGGTAAGGCATATGGTGATGCCAGAAAACTCTGTCTTCTTTGTGACCATCCCATGATTCTTGAGACGCTTTCTCTCCTCTTTCATGTTTATTTCTAGGACTACTATCCTCTTCCCTCATTTAGTGTCTTTTGTCTCTGTCCAGCTTTAAAACCTTTGACCTTCCTAGTGATTAGTCCTGGGGCTCCAAGGCTTTCTTACATATTATGGACTGGATCGTGTTCCCAACCCTCTAACTTGTATGGTGTATCCTTAATTTCCGGTAGCTCAGAATGTGGCTTTATGTGGAACTGGGTTTCTGCAGAGGTAATCATTTGTGTTTATATTGGAGTGGCACATGCACTTGCCTGGCGTCCTTATGATATAGAAACCCACACATAAAGATGAAGGCAGAGAGGAGAGCGATATTTCTGTAGACAAGAAGAACCAAGAACTACCATGCAACACTGAAGTCAGTCACAACCTGGAAGGAACACAGTTGTCCCCATGGCCCTTAAGGGACTAAGCCTTTTGGTTGCTAAACTCCAGAACTGTGAGAAAGTGCTAACTCCGCTTACCAGGATTGTCTGGTTTTTGTGGCAAGCGTTTTTATCCTGAGCCATCTTGCCAAATTCCACACACCCCACCCCTGTCATACGATCTCAAAGAAATAGCTTTTGGCTTGCTACTGGGCCTTAGCAGACACTGAAGCCTGCTCATGGCCTATCAAAGTACGAGTTACTGCCCATAATGAACTATATGTTACCTGATCTAGCAAGCTGTAAAGCTGGGCATGCACACAAGACTCCATCATTAAATGGAAGCAGCGAGCAGACCCCAGAAAGCACTGAAGACAGCAGTAGGCTACAGGACAGGGGAGCACTCTCAGCACCCCCAGTTCCCACTCACCACACTGCCTCCAACACCCCCAGTTCCCACCCACCGCACTGCCTCCTCCCTCCAGCCTGTGCATGTGGCCTCATGGCCAATTCTCTATGACCCATCAGCTGAGGGAGGGAGGGTGAGTACTCAGTTATAGATGGTTCTGTACGGTGTGCAGACATCTCCTTAAAATGGATGGTCACAGTGCAAGGGCCTCTCCCCGGAACATCCTTGAAGGACAGCAATGAAGGCAAGTCTTCTCGCTGGGAAAAATTTTGCCCAGTTTATCTGGTTGCACATTTTACTTGGCAGGAGAGATGGCTGTGTGTTTGACTGCATACTATGGCAGGTTGAGCTGGATGGTCAGGGGGTTGGAAGGGATATAATTTTAAAAATTAATGATAACCCAGTGCTTGGGAGTCAGAGGCAGGAGGATCCCTGTGAATTCAAGGCCACCTTGCTCTAGAGAGTTCCAAGGCATCCAGGGCTGCATAGCAAGACTCTGTCCCAAACAAACAAACCAAATAAAAAAAAAAAAAAACAAGGGAATTTGGGGAAAAGGTAGTGGAGCAGTAGCTGAGAGCTTACGTCTGATCCACAAGCACGAGGCAGAGAGGGAGAGCCACCAGGTAATGGTGTTTTGTTTTGTGTTGTTTTGTTTTCTCTGTGTAGCCCTGGCTGTCCTGGAACTCACTCTGTAGACTAGGCTGGCCTCAAACTCAGAAATTCACCTGCCTCTGCCTCCCAAGAGCTGGGATTAAAGACATGCGCCACCACTGCTCAGCCTAGGCTTTTGAAACCTTAAAGCTACTCCCAGTGACACACCTCCTCCAACAAGGCAATACCTCTTAGTCCTTCCCAAACAGTTCCACCAAGTGGAAACCAAGTATTCAAATATATGAACCCATGGGTATGTGTGTATGTGTGAGAGAGATCATTCTCATTCAAACCACCACAGAAAGTATGGTCACATTCAAACCTCAGTGTCCATTTCCTACCAGGCCTAGAATAAGCTACTTGTTCCCCACATTGCTCCCACTTAGAAATCACAGCATGTAATTGGATGTGGTGGTGCACACCATTAATCTCAGCACTCAGTAGGTAGAGGCAGGTGGATCTCTGTGAATTTGATGCCAGCCTGGTCTACAGAGTGAAAGTACACACACACACACACACACACACACACACACACACACACACACAGAAGGAATCATTGAAACGATGTTCATTTATCATAGAAATGGTGCTAATTGGACCATGAATGGGACTGACTGGCTTATTAAATATCCAAGCCTCAGATACCCTGCTGGTTTCATTTCTGTTGCTATGGAAAAACAAACAAAAACAAAGAAAGAAATCATCCAACAAACAAAACACTGACAAAAAGCAACATAGAGGCAGAAAGGATTTATTATACGTATTTGAACTTCCAAGTTCCAGTCTATCATTTTAAGGAAGTTGAGGCAGAAACTCAAGCAGCTAGTCACTCACATCTATAGCCAAGATCAAAAGGAGAACTAATGAACCTTTGCTTGCTTGCTTTTGTCTCCCTTTTCCTGTCTTATATAGTTTAAGGTTCTCTGCCTAGGGAATGGTGCTACCCACAATGGGCTGGGTCTCCCGACATCAATTAGACACCTCCTCCCCAGCACCCCCCCCAGACATGTTCACAGGCTAACTTGATCTAAATAATTCATCATTAACTCACTTTCCAGGTGTCTCTAGGTTGTGTCAAGGTGACAGTGAAAACCAGCACAGACATTGCTGGTAGGATATTTGATATGAAGAAATTGTCGATGAATTTGAGATGTGATTGTGACTTGGTGTACATGTTTCTGTCTATAAAAAAAATCTTTATCTTTTAGAGATATATGGCATGTTGACAATTTTTTTAAAGAAATGCTATGCTATATGGTATTAGCTTCAAAGTATTAATAATTAGAGGAGAGTGGAGTTTAGATGGCACAAAATTCAAATGGTTGACATTGAATGATGCATACCTGGAAGGTTCTGTACGTTCTACTCTGACAGATATTAAATTTTTTCCATAAGAAACAGTGAAAACCAAGAGCTGTAAGTGTGGCTCGGTTAGTAGAGTACCTGCTTAGTACACCTGAAGCCCTGAGCTCAATCTCCAACATCACATATACCAGACGTGGTGGCACATGCCTGTAATCCCAGCAATGGGGAGGTGGGGGGCAAGAGGATCAGAAGTTCTTTCACATATTAAGATCAAGGCCAGCCTGTTTCAAAACAATGGTACACACACACACACACACACACACACACACACACACACACACAATCCAAAATGGAAAACACAAAAACAAAGCCTAAAAGCCACCCCTCATTTGAGTACTCGGTGGGTACATTTTGCAGGGACCCCAGATGGGTACACAAAGGGGACTGGCACACAACCACCTGGAAAAGCTGTTCTGCAAAGTTCATTCAGGTCGAGGCAGCAGGTGGCTGCTGCAGAGGAAGCCTGTGAGCCCAGGGAAAATCTCTGGCTCTGTTCCTCTCATTACTTTGCTGGACTTCAGATGTGGACTTTCCTAAGGATTCGTCTGTCTCTTCACCTTTGGGAAGAGTGTCTGGGAAAATACTTATGAGGATGGTAAATGAGATGCTTTGCTTGCTTCCAAAACTACTTCTTAATGTTACTTCATTTTACTGTTTTGTGCAGGGCTGGGATCAAACCCAGGGCCTCCTACGTGCTAGGCAAGTGTTCTACCAGTAAGCCACACCCCAGCCTCATTCTTGAGACTGAAGGAGTGTTTTGATTTGTGTAGGAGCTGAACTAGCCTGCTCTCTGTCTTACCCATCTAAGGCCCCTGGAAACCTTGTACCCCACCTCAGTTCCCAGAGGGGCGAGTTACCTTCTTAGAGAGAACTATGTTCTTGCTTGGCAGTGGGGACTTTCAAGGTCGATGTTGAGGGCGGGGCCCAGGTGGGGCTGGGTGGAGCAGGGCTGGCTGGTGTGGCAGGTTTGACCTCACCCACTGCTGGATGTGTTGATACAACAGAGTGGCCTCTGGAGAGGGAGCCAGGACAGTGTGTGGAGGGGGAGAGGCTGGGCAGCCTCCCTGCCACCGGGCCCTGGGCCACTTGAAAGCCACAACTGACTGTGGCCGCTTGCTGCTGCTGCTGCTTCTGCTGTGCCCTGCTCCAGGAATCAGGCAGTGGGTCCCCCACAGAGAACAAGCTCCAAGGAAACTCAGGTGAGAAAGCACCGTGCTTTTTGATCTGCCTGAGGCTAATGCCTTACTTATGTTTCTGTGAATGAACATGTTGCCCAGTTTATCAGATACAATAGTAAAAATCTTTCTGATTCATTTTGGTGCTCAAAGGCAGAGTGTAGTGCCATTTGGCGGACTTCTGGGGCAGGTGGGGTGGGGGTTAAGGAAAAGAAACAAGTCAGGAAATAATTTTTGACAATTATTTTATGATTAATATCGAGCTAGTTCTATGCTAGAATAATGATCACTGGAGAGGCCTGGCCCCGGGATTTCGCTGCCTAATGGAGATTAGGGAACTTGTTAAGCAAGTCATTGACTGATGATTGGGCAGCAGAGAGGAGGCAGGATAGTCAAGGAAGGTTTGCTGGAGGAATGGAGGGATGATGGTTGGGGTGTTGGGTGGGTGGCAGAGGGGAGATTGAGATTCTAGACTCAGCTGAGATGTGTGAGCAAAGGCCCTGGGGTAGATGCTGAAACGGAGAAATCAGTACAGATGTCTGGAGAGGAGACTGAGACAGATGGAGCTGAGAAGATAAGGGCCACATCCAAGGCCTTTTCTCAGCCTTCTTGCAGGCTTTAGACTTTATCCTGCATCTGGCAGGTTATGGATCGGCTGGATGTTAAGAAGTCAGATCTACGCTTGAGGACGCTGGTTTTCCAGGTCAACTTGAAGGAAAAAAAAATAATAGAAGCAGTGGGGACCCTCTGGGGGCCCCTGTGGGAAATTGGTCTGTAGCAGACAGGCCAGCATGCCCCGCGTGCACTCAATGGACTGCAGTTGGTCATTGTGAAGCATCTTGGCCTTTCTTCCTAACCCAGAAGGGTGCCCTCCCTCACCCTCTGTCCCAACCGAGACACTAAAGGAAAGCAGTGCTCTGTGCCCTGTGGCTGTTTTGTTCTCATGAGTGTGTGTTTGTGTGTGTGTGTGTGTGTGTGTGTGTGTGTGTGTGACCCCCAAAGGTCCAGGAGAGGAGTTCCAGGGAAGAGTGTGTCAGGGTTGGGAAGGAGTACATAATCAGAAAGGACTTGAACTGTTGGTAGTCTAGGAACACAGAAAAGTGTGTGTGATGGGGTCCTGTTTAGAACAGGTGTATTCCTCTAGATTCAAGTCCAGGAGGAAAAGAGTTGGGAGGAGGGGTCATCTCATAGATGGAACCAGGGGATGGGTCAAAGGCCTGGCAAGCCACGAAGTAGAGGGATCCTTATCTTCCAGGACCTTGAGTTGAGTCCAGATCTTTTCAGTGAAGTAAGGAGGGATTCCGGGCTGCAGGCCCTAGGGCTCATATGGAAACCAGAATAGTGGAGGGCTGTATGCCAGCCAGGGGGAAAAGAGACTGAGGGTCTTAGGGCTGGAATCCTGGACCTACAAACCTGAGGGCCTTCTGGCTTGGGCCACGGGGTAAGATGAGGTGGTGAGCTTCAAACACCCACACTTGTAGGCAGTGTGGCAGATGGGTGACAGGCCAGGAAGTCAGTCCTTCCTACACATGAGGTGGAGGCTCTCCTGGGTCTGAATGGCCTGGATGCCAGGCCTCTTAGCCTGGTGTGTTTCCTGGTGAAAAGTTTGGGGCTCATTGAACCCCTTTGTGAATCTGTTCTCTCTGTCTCTCTCCCCCTCTCTCTCTGTCTCTCTCTCTGTGTCTCTCTCTGTCTCTCTCTCTCTCTCTGTATTTTATTGTTGTTTTCTGAGGCAGGTTTCTCTGGGTAGTCCTGGCTCTGTAGACCAAGCTGGCCTTGAACTCAGAGATCCACCTGCTTTCTGCCTCCCTAGTGCTGGGATTAAAGGCGTGAACTACCCTACCCTGGCTTCCCCCTCTATGTTATGGTTCCTAGGATTGAACTCAGCTAAATCAGGCCAAATGGCAGGCACCTTTCTCTACTGAGTGATCGATTGCCCAGGCCCGTGATGAGTGTTTGGAGGTGGGGAAGTGTTGAGTCACAAACACGGTACTCGATGCTTTGGAATGCATTGTGTCCCTGAGCGTCGGAAAGCGTGTGTGTATGCGCAGTGGTGGGAAAGCAGCGTGGAGAGCCAGGCCCTTAGATGGCTGTGAACTTCCCAGTGAAACTTTGAGAGTGCTCACGCCACAGCCTTGGACGTCTCATCACCGAGCTTGTGCTTCCCTTATCTGAAAGGCTTAGTGCAAGAACTTGTAGATTTCCATATTTGCTAAATACATATCCCTAGTACACTGTCTTGGGGCTGGGACCCAAATCTACACCCAAAACTCATCCTTGTATAATGTATAAGCATTATCAATACATAGCTGGAGGGAAAGCTAAACCCCGCCCCCCCCCCTTTTTTTTATCCCAGGGCTCTTGTGTTGTAGTTGGAGATAGAGGACAGACACTTCTTCAGCCTTGGCATCAGAGTGGTGCTTATAAGTTTCAGTTTGGGGTTATTTGGGTTTGATAATGTTGGTTTATTAGTCTTGTCTGTCTGTCTGTCTGTCTGTCTGTCTGTCTGTCTTTCTGTGGTGGAGCAGATACTTAGGATTGAACTAGGGCTGCATACATCCTATGTCAGTACGCTATCACTGAACTTTAATCCAGCCCTGATTTCTTTAAAATCCTAACTGAAAGAAAGCACATTAAGATTTCCATATATGAGCTGGGCATGGTGGCGCACGCCTTTGATCCCAGCACTTGGGAGGCAGAGGCAGGCGGATTTCTGAGTTCGAGGCCAGCCTGGTCTACAGAGTGAGTTCCAGGACAGCCAGGGCTATACAGAGAAACCCTGTCTCGAAAAACCAAAAAAAAAAAAAAAAAAAAAAAAAGATTTCCATATATTTATTACTTTCAATCTCTTTCTTTTCCCTCCAGACTAAGGCTGGACCAACATGGCGTCTGTGTTTCGAAGCGAGGAGATGTGTTTATCCCAAGTGTTTCTGCAGGTGGAGGCTGCGTATTGCTGTGTAGCTGAGCTGGGAGAGCTTGGCTTGGTTCAGTTCAAAGATGTAGGTACTACATTCCTTGGAGATAAGAAGGAGGTGGGGAAGGCAGCCGATAGACCTTGCACAATACTTCTTGCTAATCAACAAAACATATTCTGCAGGAAGAGGATCCTAGAGTCTGGATGGGTGAAATTCCACGGCCCTGACTTCTGGCTAAGATTTCTGATGACCCACCCTCAACAAGTCCTCCTCCCATGTCTTTTCTGGAAGCGTTAGTGCAAGGGCTGGATGGCTGACATCCCCTTGTTTCAATCCTTGTACAAGGATGTCCAATGGATCTGGGCGATGAATGCATCGATTACTGATTTCCAATGGATCAGAGAATGAATCCAATGATCCCAATGGATTCCAATGAATCCAATAAAAGCAGACAATCTGCTTTCTCTGACTAGTCAGACTAGAGGCAGTGCATTCTGGAGACCCGCAGTGGCTAATGACACTGAGTTCCAGTGACGATATTCTAGGAATGCACTGCCTGGGGCATTGCTTCCCATGGGCCATTATATCTCTGTCAAGCTCTTACTGAGTGCAATTTAGAAAATTAGTCCTTTATTTCTTCAGCAAGCTTCCTTGTGGGAGCCTGCGTCACTAGTTGTTAGCTTAGTCCTCACTAACATTTTAAAGAGTTTTTATTTTTATCACTTTATTACATGTAGACATGGGTGCCTGTATGTGAGTGTGTGCATGTGAGCCAGCGTGCTCACAAGGCCATAGGCATTGGGTCCGCTGCAGTTGAGTTACATGGTTATGAGCTGCCTGACTTGGGTGCTGGAAACCTAACTGTAAGAACAGTAAGTGCTCTTAGCCGCTGAGCCTTGCCTCTAGACCCAATGTGAGAGTTACTCACCGCAAAGGTCGAGTTCTTGATGATGACCCGGATGCACTATGTAGACCTGTACAGTATTCAAGGTCCCTCATATTCCTGATCCCACTGAGAAGTGTGGGAACTGGAGGGTACACCTCGCCTATAACTCATGTATCTTGTGCACAGCCATATCTATTCCGAACACACTCCTAGCAACAGTCTCCAGCATCAAGAAGATGATAGAGGGTTGAAGCCACTGGCAGCTGTGGAATCCTAACGTAAGCCTGTGGTTCCCCTTTTCTGCAGCTAAATGCAAATGTGAACAGCTTCCAGAGGAAGTTTGTGAATGAAGTCCGGAGGTGCGAGTCACTGGAGAGAATCCTACGTAAGCCACCTCCCCCTTACTGCCTAAATGTGAACCGGAAGATGTAACTGGTTTGTAGAACATAACCACCATGTTACAACTGTGCTATGAGTGATACTTTCTGAGGTGATTCCCAAGGTGGAGGGTATAGAAGGTTGGAGGATGGACCCGGCTGCTGGGCAGGAGCTCCAACAGCACAGATAGCTAAACTGGCTGAGGGCACCTGTTCCGCTGGACCCCCTCTTAGTTCTGGGAAGTCATGATCACCTGTGTTTCAGGTTTTCTGGAAGATGAGATGCAAAACGAGATTATAATCCAAGTGCCTGAGAAGAATGCAGAGACCCCTCTCCCTCGGGAAATGATCACCCTGGAGGTAAGCGGCTTACTTTAACCATCGCCCCAGCTCAGAATGGTCAAGTGGCTCTCACGTTCTTTACACGTGAGCAAGTGGATGATAGTTACCTGTGGGGGGTTACTTTGTGTCTGCACTGGCTAATTTTATGCCAACTTGTCACAAGCTAGAGCCATCTGAGAGGAGGAAGCCTTGATTGAGAAAATGCATTAGACTGTGCTATAGGCAGGCCCATAGGGCATCTTCCTAATTAGTGATGGATTGTGGGAGGTGCCCGCCCCTTGTGGGCGGTGCCATTCCCCGGGCTGGATTCTGGGTTCTATAAGAAAGAAGGCTGAAGCAAGCCATGGCCTCTGCATCAGCTCCTGTCTCCAGCTTCCTGCCCTGTTTGAGTTTCTGTCCTGACTTCGGTCAGTGACGACTGTGATGTGGAGCCGTGAGGTGAAAACAAACACACACACACAAACACACACACACACACACACACACACACACACACCCCTTTCTCTGCAGGTTGCTTTTGCTCTTGGTGTTTTGCCACAGCAGTAGAAACCCCAACTAAGACACTATCCTAAGAAAATCTCAGGGTGCAACTTTAGGGCTCTTATGCTAATTAAGGGGGAGCTGTTTGGCTTTGTCAACAAAGCTCACTCCACTTTGAGGAGAGATTTCTTCTGTGCACCAAAGTTTTTCACGGGCAGTGAAGTCTTAGTGTGTTGGCATAGGACGGGCTGAATGGGCCAGGATGGGTAGGATGGGATGTTTTCCAGTTATGTGCTTGGCACACACACACAAAAGGGCTGTGAACTGGCTCTTTCCACCTTAAAAAAAAAAGTTTATCCAGCTGGACTCAGCGTGCGTGCGGTGATTGGTTTTATTCTCTGTCCTATAAAACCCTCAGCTGAACCAAAGCAGGAATTCCGAGTTTCGCTGCTCCAAATTTGTCTGACATTATAAACATGTTTTCAGGGGGCAGAGGATAGTCTTCCTTTAAAAAAAAAATAGATGTATTTATTTTTTACATGTGA
This sequence comes from Mus minutoides, assembly GCA_902729485.2. Taxonomy (NCBI): domain Eukaryota; kingdom Metazoa; phylum Chordata; class Mammalia; order Rodentia; family Muridae; genus Mus; species Mus minutoides. The sequence goes on along the minus strand of LR749961.1, from coordinate 690,632 downwards.
GTGTTTATCTGTGTATATGTATGTGCACCATGTGTGTGCGTGGTGCCCAAGGAGGATAGGAAGGACTTTGGATCTCTTGGAACATGAGCCTAGTCCTAGACTGCAGAGACACCACAGTTTAAACATTGGTGACCTTAATCCATTTTCACTGGTCATGGTTTCTGACTCTGCTCTTTAGTTTACTACCCTCACATAGTTGTAGACTGCCAGGATAGCTCAATAGGTGTCTTAGTTAGGGTTTTATTGCTGTGAAGAGATGCCATGACCAGGGCAATGCTTATAAAGAAAGCATTTAAGTGGAGCTGGTGCAGAGGTTTAGTCTGTTATCATCATGTCTAGGAAACATGATAGTGTGCAGGCAGACATGGTGCTAGAGGAGCTGAGGGCTCTACATCCTGATCAGAAGATAGCAAGAGAGACTGTGTACCACACTGGGTATATATCACCCCAGAGTGACATACTTCCTTCAACAAGGCCACACCCAATCTAACAAGGCCACACTCCCTAATAGTACCATTCCCTATGGCCAAGCATTCAAACGCATGGATCTATGGGGGTCATTCCTATTCAAACCGCCAGGATAGGGGAGTTGCTTGCTGCACAAACAAGGACGCAGAGTTTGATTCCTCACATCCCACATTAAATAATAACAAAAATAATAAAGCTAGACATGGTGGCACATGTTCGTAATCCCAACACAGGGGAAGCAGAGACAGGGAGAGCTTGGGGACTCGCTAGCCTATGAGGTGAGCTACAGGCCAACGAGAGACCCCCATCTAGATAACAACAAAACAACCAAAATAACAAACCAAGGTGTTTGGTTTATGAGGAACAACACCCAAGGCTGATTCCAGACTTCCACACATATGTACCCATACAAATATATATATAGCTACACACACACACACACACACACACACACACACACACACACACACACCATGGCCTATTATTCTCCATTTTTAATTTTATCTTGGTCAGCTATATTCGTTTTCTTCTGTAACTTATTTTTTCTCGTTATTTTAAACTATTTAAAAATTTTTTTATTGTATGTGTACTGGTGTTTTGCCTGTATGTATGTCTGAGCACCATGTGAGTGCCTGGTGTCCACGGGCATCAGAAGAAAGGGTATCGAGTCTCCTGGGATAGAGTTACAGGTGGTTGTTATAGATAGTTGTGAGCCTTCACATTGGGTGTTCAGAATTGAACTCTGGTTCCCTGCAAGAGCAGTAAGTGTTCTTAACCCTAAGCCAACTTTCCAGTCCTTTCCATTGTATTTTAAAGGTCTTTTTAGGTAAATGATCTTCCAGGTTTTTATATTGTTGTTTGTCTGTTTGTTTTTGAGGTAGGGTCTCTATTATACAGCTCTGGCTGTCTTGGAACTCACTGTGTAGACCAGGCTGGCCTTGAACTCTCAGAAGTCTCCATGCCTCTGCTTCTTGAGTGCTGGGATTAAAGGTGTGAGACACCATGCCTGGCTGTTAAATTTCAATATTACATTTACAAATTGTGTCTAGAATATACTAGATTCTCTTTTTATGTCTACCTAATTTTCAAATTGTTAAATTTGTTTATGCGTCTCTGTGTGTGCATGTGTGCCCATAAGCACATGCTATGATGTGCATGTAGAAGCCAGAGGACAACTTCTGGAGGAGTTGGTCCTCTCCTTTCACCATGTGAGACCTACGGATGGAATGCGGGTCCTCAGTCTTGGCAGCAAGCGCCTTTACCTGCTGAGCCATCTAGCTGGTCCCCTTCCTACCTGCTTTCTTATTTCTCAGTTTAACCACTTCTTTGTCAGTGAAAGCTGCAACTTCACTTGTCTCTTTGTGTTTCTAGACTGTTCTATAGAAGGTGATTTAACCTCATGTGATCTTTTGTGTCTTGATTTTGCTGGTGATTTTTATATTCGTGTGTGTGTGTGTGTGTGTGTGTGTGTGTGCTCATTCGGGAAAAGGAATTGTTTTTTGGCTCAATTTTGCCTTCTTGTTTTTTTCTCACCTTTTCTGTAGCCTCTTTTTTCTGGTTTGTTTGGCTCTTTGGATCCTTGTAGAACTGGGGTGTCTGGGGTGTGGGTCAGGGGAGTGGCTGAGGAAGATGATACAGTCTCTTTTTGCATTTTAACCATCATCACAGGGTGTCTGGGCAGAATGAATTCCCACTGTATAAGATTACCTACCTTTTAGGGGTTTTAAAAGAGGGAAAGACACCATAACTTCCTCATGGGCTGTCTTCCACGCCTCAGGTGTCTTTGCATTTTCCGCATCTGGACACTCTGGCTTTCACTATGTTCTACAGGAAAACACGATTTGCAGCAGAACAGGGCACAGCTTCAGCTATGCTCTGACCCATGGGGACTGCTTCTTTGATGTCTGGTTATTGACTATGGTTACTGGTTAATTGGTTAATGTATAGAAGAAATGTCACAACCCTTTTTACCTGGCTCGTTTTTCCTCCCTTGCAGACTACCCTAGAGAAGTTGGAAGGAGAGCTGCAGGAAGCCAACCAGAACCACCAGGCTTTGAAGAAGAGCTTTCTGGAACTGACAGAGCTCAAATACCTCCTAAAGAAAACCCAGGACTTTTTTGAGGTGTTTTCTTGGGGTGGGGTTGATAGAGGGCCCCATTCTCTGAGTCTTAAGTTCCTATTTTGAAAACTGGCTGGTCTGGTCTAAGAATAAAATACTTTGTTTCTTGCCTCATACTCAAGCTAAGTGAAGGGAAATATGATGGGTGCCGTAGCAGTGATTCGGGTTCAATTGAATTAAAAAATATTGTGGCGCTCAGGCTGGGTATGGTTGTGTATGTCTTCAGTTCTAACACTTGGGAGGCAGAGGTAGGGCTGGCTTCTAGATCATGTTCCAGGCCAGCCAGGGTAGCATAATGAGACCCTGTCTCAATTAAGAAAATACAAGTATGGCCCAAGGAAAGGAGAGTCAGAGCTAGAAAGGTCTGGGTTTGAGCAGACTTAGGCTTGGGGTGGGAATCCTGACGAGGAGCTCTCTGCCTGTTCATTTGTGTTGACATCTGTAGAAGATTAAAGCTTCCTTAGAAACAGAGCAAACCCTGGGGTTCAGGGGCTTCTACGTTGCCCAGTGTTTGACAGGCCGATGCTTTGTCTTTCAGACAGAAACCAACTTAGGCGAAGATTTCTTTGTTGAAGACACTTCGGGTCTCTTGGAGCTAAGAGCCATACCTGCCTTCATGACTGGAAAGTTGGGGTTAGTATATCTCCATGCCCTAAGAATTAGGTGTGGATAGGTGCCTGGTCTTTCACTTGATGTCTGGAATGTGATCAATCTCCCCGACTGATGAATCAGTGAACAATGAACTCCTGGGTGTGGAACAGTCTGTAAATGAATACAAGGCTGCTACACAGAAATAGACCCAGGAGTATCACACAAGGCTGGTGCGGTACATGATTCTCCTCCCACACCCCAAGCTCCCAGAGAAACAACTCTGGTATCCAAAACATATTCCCAAACACCTTGGCCACAAGCTTTGACTTGTTCTCTAGTTAGCTCATCAATGAATTGCCCATTTATTCTGATCTAAGTTTCAGCCACATGGCAAGTTACCTCTGCACAGGTTCCATGTGTCTCCTCCTCCATGTTCCTGGGTGAATCCTCCGAGCTTGACTTTATCCCAGGAATCCTCTTTCTGTACCTCCTCTTTCCTGCCTAAGCTAATAGGTCAACAGCATTTGATTGACAGGTGATGCTTCCATACATCACACAAGAGATTCTCTCTGCAGTGAAGTGGGGGGGGGGGAGTGCCCCTTGCTCATGATAATATACACACTTTCAAGCTAGTAGAGTTCCTGTGCACGGCCCCCATGAGGAGTCTTTGCTCATTCTTTATATGCGACTCTACCCTAGCTTTGGGACAAAGTTAGGAGATAGATATGTTCTTTTCACTTATGTTTGATAAAATGCACTTGGAGTTTTCAAATGTCCTTGGAAATGACAGGATTGGGCAGGCAAATCAACTCTAAATACCTGATACTCATGCGACACATCATACTCTTGAGAATATGTGGCAATTCAAGATGGGATTGCATTCAGTGTTCTTGTGAGATAGATGAAGTTTAAGGTATTTATGAACACTGTGGTCGGAGGTCCCTAATCTTTTATTCAATACATATTAAGAACCTATTGAAATTTGAAATGGAGCTCGGCTTGTTGACACATACCTTTAATTCCAGCACTTAGGAAGCAGAAGCAGGTGAATTTCCATGAGTTCAAGATTAGCCTGGTCTACATAGTGAGCTCCAAGACAGCCAGGGCTACACAGAGAAATCCTATTTAAAAAAAAAAAAACCACAAAATTAGAAATGGAAGGAAAATAATTTTTTTATTATATTTTCTTTATTTGCATTTCAAATGCTATCCCAAAAATTCCCTATATCCCCCTCCCCCGCCACCCTGCTCCCCTACCTGCCCACTCCCACTTCTTGGCCCTGGCGTTCCCCTGTACTAGGGCATATAAAGTTTGTAAAACCAAGGGTCCTCTCTTCCCAATGATGGCTAACTAGGCCATCTTCTGCTACCTATGCAGCTAGAGACACAATCTCTGGGGGTACTGGTTAGTTCATATTGTTGTTCCACCTAAAGGGTTGTAGACCCCCTTCAGCTCCTTGGGTAATTTCTCTAGCTCCTCCATTGGGGGCCCTGTGTCCCATCCTAGAGATGACTATGAGCATCCACTTTTGTATTTGCCAGGCGCTGGCATAGCCTCACTCGAGATAGCTATATCAGGGTCTTTCAGCAAAATCTTGCTGGCATATGCAATAGTGTCTGGGTTTGGTGGCTGATTATGGGATGGATTCCTGAGTGGGGTAGTCTCTGGATGGTCCATCCTTTCGTCATAGCTCCAAACTTTGTCTCTGTAACTCCTTCCATAGGTATTTTGTTCCCTATTCTAAGGAGGAATGAGGTATCCACACGTTGGTCTTCCTTCTTCTTGATTTTCTTGTGTTTTTCAAATTGTATCTTGGGTATTCTAAGTTTCTGGGCTAATATCCACTTATCAGTGAGTGCATATCAAGTGACTTCTTTTGTGATTGGGTTACCTCACTCAGGATGAGGTCCTCCAGATACATCCATTTGCCCAAGAATTTCATAAATTCATTGTTTTTAATAGCTGAGTAGTACTCCATTGTGTAAATGTACCACATTTTCTGTATCCATTCCTCTGTTGAGGGACATCTGGGTTCTTTCCAGCTTCTGGCTATTATAAATAAGGCTGCTATGAACATAGTGGAGCATGTGTTCTTATTAGCAGTTGGAACATCTTCTGGGTATATGCCCAGGAGAGGTATTGATGGATCTTCCGGTAGTCCAATTTTCTGAGGAGGAAGATAATATTTATATAAATATTTTACCCAAAGATTATGCAAGCTCAATGTCATCTAAAGTAATAAAACATTGAAAAGTTATAGCTTGAAGACCATGTCAGTTGTTTAGGCTATCAGTTGTCTACGTGCCAGGATACCTGGACATCAATGTGTTCAGTGTGTGTGTGTGTGTGTGTGTGTGTGTGTGTGTGTGTGTATGTGTGTGTGTTTCAAGACAGGGTTTTCTTATTTAGCCCTGGATGTTCTGGAACTTGCTCTGTAGATTAGGCTGGACTCGAACTTAGAAATCCACCTGCTTCTCCCTCCTGAGTACTGCAATCAAAGCATGTAGCATGTGCTACCACCGCCTGGCTAATGTGTGTTTGATAATGGATTGCTTTTTAAAGATAAAAATGTGTCGAGACCATTGAACATTTACTGACATTGGCTACAACACCATAAAAAGGTCTATTATATATATAATACATATTATATATACTACGTAATATATATAGTATTATATAGTATATAATGTTATATGTATAGTATAGATAGAATTGTAATCATTAAGGACATAGAATATCAAAGAAAACAGATAATCTAATAAGATGTGGGCAAGCTGGAGCTGGGTCGTGTGTGGCCTTGTGAACAGTTCCCATCATCCCTCTCACAAGCCTATGCCTCATGGTTATCTCCTTCCTGCTTTCTAGGTTCACAGCTGGTGTGATAAACAGGGAGAGGATGGCTTCCTTCGAGAGGCTGCTGTGGAGAGTTTGCCGGGGAAACGTGTACTTGAAGTTTAGTGAAATGGACACACTTCTGGAGGACCCTGTGACGGTGGGCAGCTCAGGCCTGCAGGAGGGCTCTGTGAGCTTCCTGGAGTCCATAGCACTAAAGACCTCCCTCGCTCAAGCAGCTACCGTCTGTTTCCTCTGCCACCTCTTTTCTCTCTCTTTCTCTTTCCTTAACCCTTCTCTCCTTATCTCACCCCTTCCTTTAAATTTAGTACATTTGGCAGGTCTATTCAAGGACCAATTCTGTTTTGTTTTGTTTTTCGAGACAGGGTTTCTCTGTGTAGGCCTGGCTGTCCTGGAACTCACTCTGTAGACCAGGCTGGCCTCCAACTCAGAAATCCACCTGCCTCTGCCTCCCAAGTGCTGGGATTGAAGGCGTGCGCCACCACTGCCCGGCCAAAGACCAGTTCTTAACACAGCATAGTTTAGTCATTCCTCCAACTGTGTAGGTAGGCATCTTGTTTCTAGAAATGTACACTACTAGGACCATGTGAGGCTGATCTGTTTTCATCAGCCAGAGCCGACTGCAGTCCATTTCTCAAGCTTCAGTGTACCCTCACTCAGATTGAAGGGTCACCTGGGATCTAGCCGGGCTGGGTTGAAGCCTGGAGCCTGAGAGTCTGCACTTCTTACAGCCTCCCAGGTGATGTTGACAAGATAAAAAGATGCCTGCAGTCCACAGGTTACCCGTGAGAAGGCTCTTCCCTGAAGCTACATAGTTGTTGCTGTTAAGTCCATATGATAATTGCTTCCTCTACCCTTGCAATTAATATTTAAGCATACTTGTTCTTCATTCCCGGAAGCCAAAAGTCTGTAATCTTCCAGAGGAGAGGCTGAAACATTAATCTTAAGTTTCATTTTATTAAAAAAAAATCATAGTTAAAATAAAATAGAGAATAAGGGGAAAAAGCACATATTTATCTGGTGAGAAGATACTAAGGTTATCCCAGGGTGAGATTTATCCAGTGCATCTGAAATGTGCTGACCCAACGAGAGAAACTCAACCACATTATTTGTGATGGGGGACTGTGTTCATGTTCTTTCCTGTGAGTAATTAAAAAAAGGTTCCCCCCCCCCCAATGCTCTCTAGTATATCAGTATATTTTAACTATCTTTTTTTAAAAGATTTTTTTTACGATTTATTTATTTTGTGTATATGAGTACTCTGTCACTCTCTTCAGACACACCAGAAGAGGCATCAGATCCCATTACAGATGGTTGTGAGCCACCATGTGGTTGCTGGGAATTGAACTCAGGACTTCTGGAGGAGCAGTCAGTGGTTTTAATCACTGAGCCATCTCTCTATCCCTTAACTATCTTCTCGTATTGCTTTTCTCTAACCAAGGCAGTTATAATTATGTATTTATGTATTTATTTATTTTTGGTTTTTCAAGATAAGGTTTTTCTGTGTAATCCTGCTTGTCCTGGAACTTACTCTGTAGAGCAGGCTGGTCTCGAACTCAGGGCGCCACCTGTCTCTCTCTCTCTCTAAAATAATAAGAAAATGTCTACCCATAATCCTGTGCATCTTTTATTCTTTGTGTATATGTATGTGTTTTGGTAGAGTTTCAGGTGTCCCAGACTGACTTCAAATTGTCCATGTAGCAGAGACAGGCCTTGAACCTCTGATCTTCCTGCCCAAGTGCTAAGATCACAGACATGGGCACCACACCTGGTTTCTATGGTTATTTTAAGTTGTGATGTTGAACTGCTACTTTACAATTAGGTTTTGACAATGTAGTCATCATGGTGGGAGAGAGTATTTATTGATTGATTGATTGATTGATTGATCGAGACAGGGTTTCTCTGTATAGCCCTGGCTGTCCTGGAACCCACTTTGTACACCAGGCTGGCCTCGAACTCAGAAATCCGCCTGCCTCTGCCTCCTGAGTACTGGGATTAAAGGTGTGTGCCACCACACCTGGTTTGAGAGAGTATTTATAAAGGGACTATCTGGAGAAAGAGGATCATGGATGGAGGGTCACCTAGCAGGTGCCAGGAAGTCAGAATAGATCCCTGATTCTAGCAGATCTAGACATTTTCTGACCTCAATGTTCAGAAAAAGACCAGCAAGCTTCCATAGGTGGAGAATGTTTAGAAATAGTGTAAAGTAGGCATTTGCAGAAATTCCAGAACACTTCTAACCTGTTCCTATGAGAAGCCACCGAAGCGATCATGTATACACGTACTACTGTGAGGGATGCTCGGTGATGGGACCTTTAGGCTGTATCTCTGTACAGTTGCTTCTGGTTACCCTCCATGGTGTCTCTGCTCCTAACCTTTTGATGGTGGTTTTGAGACAGTGTAGCTATCCTCAGGCCGGCTTTAACCCAAGACTTTCTTCCACATCTTCTTAGTCCTAGGATTAAGCATGTGGAGTTTTACTTCTTAATGAATCAATTCTGTAAGAGGAATCCAAGGAAGGGAGGCTTACTGGCTTAAAGGGTGTGTGACATTTTCATGACACTTTCTGGGCCCAACAAGTGGCATCTCTTTGAGGTGGCACCTGAGTCCAGGGTCCCGAGTGCTGTGATAAGTTCATTGGATTGTCAACTCTAACAACGTGTTTTATTGTTTTTCTTTATCCCCTCAAATGAAAAGCAGCTGATAGCACTGTTTCTAGTTCATATTTGCATCGTTACAAACAAGTTTTGTGTTTGCATTGCTGAGGTTTGAACCCAGGGCTTTGCACAAGCCCAGAGACCCCTCAGCCACTGAACTAGTTACACCCACAGTCTGAAACATACTCTAAGCAATGGCTTTGTTTGTTTATTTGTTTGTTTCATTTGTTCCTTTGTTTTGAGCAGGGTCTCACTGCTTAGCCCTGACTGCCAGAGACTTTAAGTTCCTCCTGAATGCTGGGATTAAAGGCGTGTGCCACCACACCCACCAGCCTACAGTGTTCTTAAGGGCACCTAGTCAGCAGCTGTGTGAGTCAAAACTCAGCCACAGGCTTTCCCTTTGTTAAGTACCAGGCATAGACCAACCTGTAACATGCAGGTGTTTATAGCTGCTTCTGACGCCCTGCTAGCTACCGCTGTTTTGATACTTGGAATAACCTATCCTCTCTTTGAGGTGTTTCCTTAGGTGTGAGCATAGGTCTTCTCCATGGGGGTGAGAGCAGAATTAGACGCTCCTGTGGCCTCCTTGATTAACAAGCAGCGCCCCTATTACTTTGGGGCTTTCAGATTTTATAGTTTATGTTCTGCTAGGTATAGCTCAGTGGTGGAATGTTTGCACAGGGCATCCACCCCCCAACTCTGGGAAAGAAGGAAGAAAGGAAAATAAATTTTTTTCTGATATTCCAGAAAGAAGAAATTAAAAAGAATATATTCATCATATTTTACCAAGGAGAACAGCTCAGGCTGAAAATCAAGAAGATCTGTGACGGGTGAGAGACTGTCGCACTGTCGTGGTGACTGGGGCTGGATGTGGATAAAGAGTTGTGTCATGCAGAATGCACGTGACTGGGACCCTCTTTAAAGTTGACTAGGACTTTAGAGTAACTTCCAGAAGATCATTTTAAATGCTGCTGAAGACACAAGGACTGTCAATAGTTGTGAGCGTAGGAACAGGGAGAAGGTAACTAACCAGTTACCAAGGTAACAAAGTAGCGACACAGCCTGGTCCAGGTTATACTTTGTTCTACTCTAGCTTGCTGCTTGAGTGGGCGGAGCGAGAGCCGCAGCATGGTGGTGGGGCACTTGCCTGACATGCTGGAGAGCCTGGATTTGATTCACTGGCACCGGAAAAGAGCAAATAGAAAAGGAAAAAGTAATCTTCATGATCCAGCTGTTTCTGTCTCCATGATCCAGCTGTTTCTGTAGAACAATGTTGATGTTACTTATGTTTGTGTGTGTGTTGGGTTCAATCCCCAGGACCTCACTCAGGCTAAGAAAGCACCCTCCCCTCGGGGTATACACCGAGGCTGACCTGAAATTCACTCTGAAGAAGCTTTGAGCTTGTAATCCTGTCTCATCAGCCTTCTAAGTGCCGGGGTTATAGGCACGAGGCACTGTGCCCAGCTGCTGTGAATCATTTTCTAAGGACCACACAGGAGGGCCATGTCAGCCAAGGCTTCATTCGAGTCATGACAGTCAGTGATGGCCTCATAGCAAAGGGACTGTAGAAGCTTTTCTGTGGTCACTCATGTGTGTCCTTTGGAATGTGTTTAACACAGGTTTCGTGCTACCATCTACCCCTGTCCGGAGCATGCAGCCGAGCGCAGAGAGATGCTGACCAGTGTAAACGTGAGGCTGGAAGACTTAATCACTGTGAGTGAGGGCTTCAGGCTGGGAGCCCATGGCCTCTACTTTTCTAGTGTGGATCCCGTCCCCAGGCCCCTGCCTGGAATGTTTGCTATGCAATTCAGGTTGGAGCTGCGGCAGATTGCACAACTAGAAAGCAGCATTCAGTGAGCGGGGGCTGGCAATTCTGTGTGTCTGTCACATGCTGCTCCCAGCTTAGAATGACCACAGCCCTCGTCTAGCTCAAGGCATCTGCCCATAGCTGATGAAAGGAGCCCTTCATGGCCAACCTTTGCCTGATGAGTCTGCAACCAACTCATCAGCCAACTGAGTGGAACGACCAGTTTGCCCGTACCAAACTGTCACGCCGGTTAACCACTGTGACAACAGTGAGTCTGGGCTTTCCATGTGAGCGCTAGATGCATCCCAGATACATTACCTTGGAAAGGCCTGCTGCCATCATCCCCAGGGACACCACGTGTGTCTGTGATGAGAACGCTCTGGAGCAGCAGCAACAGCAGCAGCACGGAAGCTGGTTGGTGAAGTCAGCTGTGCCTGTATCTGATGGAATATTCTGTATCGGCGCTGCCCATTGTAACTTTCCATGTGACAGAATTTCTCTGCAGCCTACTCTATCCAGTGCTGCACAGGGCACAGGCAGCTGTTGAACTCTTGAAATATGGCTAGTTTCACAAGGAACTAAATTTTGATTGCTATTTAAATTTTGTGCACACACACACAGGTGCATGTGTATATGTGCACATGTGTAGAAGCCAGAGTACAATTTCAATTTCAGATATTATCCTCTGGGATGCCACTTACCTTGTTTGAGACGGAGTCCCTGATTTCACCAGTTAGGTAGTCTGACTGGCCAGCAAGCCTCAGGAGTCCTTCTGCCTCTTCCTTCCAAGCCTTGGATTACTGGAATACCCCACAGTGCCTGGCACTTTTAGATGTCAAGTGCTTTACTAATTGAGTCATTGTTTAATTTTTATTAAATCTAAATTCTCATGGCTATTGGATAGGCCAACACAATTTAAATCTTCAGTGTGTGGGTTTAGAAATTAGGTTATATTTATTTATTTATTTATAAATATTATTTATTTATGTATATGAATACACTATTGCTGTCTTCAGACACACCAGAAGAGGGCATCAGATCCCATTACAGATGATTGTGAGCCACTATGGGATTGCTGGGAATTGAACTCAGGACCTCTGGAAGAGTAGTCAGTGCTCTTACCCGCTGAGCCATCTCTCCAGCCCCTTAATTACTCATTTTTTGAGACCGGGTCTTGCTGTGTAGCCCTAGCATCTGTTATGCAATCCAGGTATGTCATGAGCTCATGTCAATCCTCCTGCTTCAGCCTCACTGATGGAGTTACACGTATATGCCACCACATCTGTTTTAAAAGGCTTTGGCTAGCAGACACTTTTACTGTCCCAGAACATGTGTATTTAATTGTGTCTGTTCCTTTTTATCCACTGTCCTAGAAACTGTTTCCTTCAAGGGATTTCTTTCATGAAAATACTGTGTGTGCCTTAGGAATGTACCATGAGGAAAGTGGGAAGAAATAAGGCTGATTGTGCTTATACATAATGGGGCTTGGGCATTGTCCTCAGATATCTGGGAAGCTATCATTGGCTAGCTTCTCCCCCTCTGTTCGATCATGCCCAAGGATGAATCTGAAACCCCACACCCCATTGGGCAGCATCTTCTGGCAGGGGTCCTGTAAGACAAATTGTGGAAGCAGGTGTGTGTAGTTATGGGATCAAGTGACCGACTGGCTAGAAGTCGGCTCAGCTGACTTCAACAACCAGTTTCCATGGTGCTGTTATTCCAGAATATTCTCATCACAGGCACACTTGGTGTCACTGGGCATAATGACCAGCTGGGAGACAAAATGATCATATGATCTTTTCAGAGCAGATGAACAGATGAGCCCCCATTTTTTGCTAGAAGGATTTTTCTTTTGTTTTGTTTTTTTTTTGTTTGTTTGTTTGATTGGTTTTTTTTTTTTTTTTTTTTCTGAGACAGGGTTTCTCTGTGTAGCCCTGGCTGTCCTGGAACTCACTCTGTAGACCAGGCTGGCCTCAAACTCAGAAATCCACCTGCCTCTGCCTCCCAAGTGCTGGGATTAAAGGCGTGCACCACCACTGCCCGGCTAGGATTTTTCTTTTTAAATTATGTGTGTGTGTGTGTGTGTGTGTGTGTGTGTGTGTGAGAGAGAGAGAGAGAGAGAGAGAGAGAGAGAGTATATGTGTGTGTCTATGTGTGAATGTATGTGTATGTATGTCAGTGTGTGTATGTGTGTGTGTGGGCACAAGTGTTATGGCATGTGCAGGAGAGAGCCATCTCTCCGACTTACAGGTGTTTCTCTCCTGGAGAGTACACTGTGTTTTTGTTAGGGTAAGCTTTGCTGTAAAGTCTGTGAACGTTTCATCTGTGCCAGGTGTTTCTGTCACCTGGTAATCCTTGGACCAGGCTGCATTATACCTTCCAATGACCTTTCAAGACGCATGTGCAGGCCTGTGTATTATAGGTCTTACATTTACAATGTGTCTTTTATAGTATGCCACAATAGCCACATAGGAAAGGTTCCTGAAAAATATGACCCTATTTTATTTGTCAAAACATGAAGTCTAATTCTATCCAGTGAATATTACTCATGCCAAATTGCCAGTTAATAAACTCTTTTAGCTTTTATTAGACTGATTATCACAGACATTGTTTGGTCTGTTTTGGAGACATTGTAGCAAATGACAACAAATTGGATAGGTTCTCACACGCAGTTCTTTCGGGAGGCCAGGGGGCCAAAATCAAGGTGCCACCTGGGCTGGGCTCTTGCTGAGGGGACTTAGGAAGGAACCTTCCTGTTTTGTCTGGTGGCCACTGGCCAGGATGCCCTAGGCTAGTGGATAAACCATTCTCATCAATGAATGCTTCCCACAGTGTGTTTCTTGTGTGCCTTGATCTCTAGGTCCAGGGTCAGGCTAATCCAGCATGGCTTCATCTTAACTTGATACACAATTTAACCCAGAGCACTGGCAGGAGGGAGATTTTAGGGGAAAGGAAGATGCGGTCTTTGCCTGTAGGCTCTAACCTTGGCTAGGGAAGACAAATGAATCACATGCTCTTCTCGGGGCAGGGGAAGCCGCTATGGCAGATGAACCCCCATTTTTGCCATTGCATCAAATACCCCCATGAGCGTTCATTGTTTTCTGGTTTTGGTTTTGCTCAGGTCATTACCCAAACAGAGTCTCACCGACAGCGCCTACTGCAGGAAGCAGCTGCCAACTGGCACTCCTGGGTCATCAAAGTACAGAAGATGAAGGCCGTCTACCACGTGCTGAACATGTGCAACATTGACGTCACCCAACAGTGCATCATTGCTGAGATCTGGTTCCCAGTAGCAGACACTAGACATATCAAGAAGGCCCTGGAACAAGGCATGGTGAGCGGCGGGTACAGCTGGGGATGGGAGGCAAATCACACCCAGCCCGCCAGCCCCTTGCTTGTTCTTTCTGGGATTGGGAGCTTCACAGGTGGCTTTGTGGTAGGACCGTCTCTCTCTTGTACCTTCAGTACCTTCAAAAAAAATTGAGACAGTATTTATGTATTCTTGGCTGGTCTCAAACCCTCTATGTAGTTGAGGATAAACTTGAACTTCCAACTCTAAGCATACATTCCTACACTCAATTTATATAGAGCTGTGGACCGAAGTAGGACTTACAGCATACAGGCAAGCACTCTACTGACTGAGCCATGCCCCCAGCCTTCAATTCTTGACTCAGAAAAGACACAGAAGATAATCTTTTTTTTTTCTCTAGCAGTTGAAGAACGGGCAAATACATGTTGGGTGCTTATGTACCACCTCTCTGTCAGGTGTGGTAACAGGTAACACAGCATGAGTACGGGATGGGTGCTATCACCCTAGAGAGGTACAGGCTAGCCAGAGAGACAAAAACAACCAGGCCCATGTACCAAGAGCTCAAAGGCACAGATGACTCATCAGTATGCCAGCTGCAGTGCGGAGGGTGTGCACACACACACACAGACACACAGACATGCGCACACACACACACACACACACACAGACACACAGACACACAGACACACATACACGTATACACACACACACACACACACACACACACACACAGTTTAGTTACTAACCACTTATTCATCTGCTACACAAACACACTTGATCTCCTGGATGGACATAGCCCTGCCATGGTAGACTTCCTAGATAGAGAGATGGACAATACACACGCCCCTGAGTGCACAGTCTCAGGTGGCTGTGCATGGCGGGTGAAGAAAATGAGGGATATCATGGAGAGAAACTGGTTCTAACCACCAGTTGTCCTCATCAATGAAAGAGTGAGCCTCAGCCCAAAAAGCGCCCGAGGGATGGCACTCGGTACTTGATAGGTGAGGATAATTGCATCATCCAAGCCCGGGCAGGACGGTGTCTCATGCCATGCAAGGCCTCATGGGACTATACTTAGGACCGGAGTGAGCCACTATCAGGAATGGGCTCTGTGGAGAGGAGAGGGTGAACTGACTGGTTCCTTCCTGCTGGAGAATGTGATCGCTTGCTTGGATCATGGCATGGGGTACTAGGATGGTGGACCCCATTGGGGTGAGGAAAGCTGGTCTGACTGAGAGGTAGCCAGCTGGGAGACGGGAAGACTTTTACAAGGCAGGTGGAAGCTTTGGGACACTGGAAACCCTGTCTCAGTGTAGAGTCATCCTGTGTCACAATAAAGCTAAGCTTCCTACGAGGCTGGCTAGAGCAGTTTCTTCAGGCCTCCGGATTGTCACAGGTGTTTTCCCACACAGGAGTGGAAAGCCTCATGTGGGTAGGAGACAGAGGGAAGCGTGAAGATAGAACAGGTTCTGGATACTGTCATCACCATCACCATAATCCTTTGTGGCCTCTGCCAACCTCTGTGTCAGCTGCCATGGGGTGTGTATGAGAAAGAGTGGAGGCTTCAGGCCTTGCTACTAAGGAGGTGACTCCCATTCCTCCTCAAGACCACAGTGAGAAACCACTCCATCTGCTCTATGACCTGCTTAACTCTGCTGTGCCTCAGTTTCTTCATCTCTAAAATGGGTTTGTCTTGAGGTATACCTCCTGACAACATCAGGGAAATTGAGACTAAACTCTTTTTTTTAATGTGTTCTTTTTTTTTTTTTTTGGAGACAGGGTTTCTCTGTGCAGCCCTGGCTGTCCTGGAACTCACTTTGTAGACCAGGCTAGCCTCGAAATCAGAAATCCGCCTGCCTCTGCCTCCCAACTGCTGGGATTAAAGGTGTGTGCCACCACTGCCCGGCGAGACTTAACTCTTTAAAGACCTTTGTTGTTGGGTATAGTCCCACTCAAAGCACCTCTGGCAGTTGCCATGGTGATGTGGAGTGGTGGGATGGAGAACACAGAAAATTGTGAAGACCTGGGCACCTGGAGAGGTGGCTTTGGAATCTTAGTTTCCAGGAGAAGTGGGTTATGAAGGTGACAGTGGAGGATTAAGTCAACCTTGCACAGAAGCCTGGCCTCTGAGAATGTTTTGACTTCACTCTTTAGACCATAGGAAGCTTTGAAGAACAATGCCTTTGGTTTGTTTTATTCCAGACATGACTGGGCAGAGTGGGTGGGTGGAGAAGTCAGCAGAAGGACTGAGGCTGGAGGGGATGGTGAGGCCCGACTAGTGTGGCAACCCATAGAATAGGAGCCAGGACTCCAGAGAGAGAAATAGTGATCTGGGATGGTGGCCACCAAGTCAGAAGGGACAGAACAGGAATCTGAGGAAGTGGAGATGCTGGGAAAGACAGGGGACAAGGAGGACCTAGCTGGGGCAAGTCGGTGATTCAGCTGTAGGCAGCTGGATTTTCTAGAGCATCTGGGTCAGGAAAGCCTACTGGGCAGGCAGGAAAGACATGTGGGAGAAAGCTTGTGCAGCCTTGAAAGATAAGGATGAGCTAGCAAAGCGGCTGAGCTTCTGAAGGAAAAGGTGGAGGGGGAAGAGTAGAGAACCTAGAGCTGTGTGTGTGTGTGTGTGTGTGTGTGTGCTACATGTGTGTGTGTGCATGTGTATGTATGTGCTGCATGTGTGTGTGCTGCATGTGTGTGTGCTGCATGTGTGTGTGCTGCATGTGTGTGTGCTGCATGTGTGTGTGTGTGTGTGTGCGCGTGCGCGCGCGCGCGCACGTGTGTTGAGGATGGGGGAAAATGGCCAGAGAACCAGGATGGGCTCCGCCTTTTTGATACTTTCATGTAACAGATACTAGGTAAGCATTGAGACATATTTCCTTTCATAGTTCTCTCGAAGGTCAGGAGATGACCCAAGTTCATGTCCAGATCTTTGTGCCAGCAATTAGCTCTCCTCCATGCGCATTGGTCACCTGTTCTTTCTGCAGGAACTCAGTGGCTCCTCCATGGTCCCCATCATGACAGAAGTGGAAACTAAAACAGACCCTCCCACCTTCAACAGGACCAATAAATTTACAGCTGGCTTCCAGAACATTGTTGATGCATACGGTGTAGGTAGCTACCGAGAGATAAACCCAGGTAAGGCTCTGGTGGCTCATACGATGGGGTAGCAAGAAATTGAAAATTACTAAGGTGTGCCTCTCAGTAGATGCAGGAGGCGAATCCAATTATACCGTGACACTTGACGACTCATTTAATTTCCTGTATTGTCTTTTGTAAATGCTGACTCATGAAAGATTTGGGTTTTGTCTTTACCTGTCCTTGTGTCTGTATTTGTTTAGAGTCAGGGTCCTGTATGTAGCCCAGGGTGGCTTTGAACTCAGGATCCCCATGTTTCCATCTCTGCACTGAGCTTACAGGTGTGTCATACCACACCTGGCTCTTTTAGATGGCAGTCAAACCTAGTTTTCTTTTTTAAAAAGAATTATTTATTTATGTTATTTATATGAGTATACTGTAGTTGTTTTCAGACACACGAGAAGAGGGCATCAGATCCCATTACAGATGGTTGTGAGCCACCATGTAGTTGCTGGGAATTGAACTCAGGACCTCTGGAAGAGTAGCTAGTGCTCTTCACCACTGAGCCATCTCTCCAGCCCCCAACCCTAGCTTTTGTCCATCTCCAAGTCAGCCAGGCTCCTTTAGCATCTTTACAATGGAGAAGTTATGATGTGAGAAAGACAGGATATACAGGACTTTGGGTCAGCAGAATAGATCCTGAGTGCCTGGTGCTGTGTAGTTCTGGTGGCCTGGTTAGTAAAATAGAAGGGTAGACCAGATAGTCTGTAGCCATACAGAGATCAATGCAGTTCTACAGCTTGAGTCTTCTCCAACTTGTGACCAATAATGCAGAGGCCCCATGGGGTTGCAATGCCTGTGGATAACTGTTGGTGCTGTGTCTGTGGTGGAGACAGACCAAAGATGGCGCTTGAAAGAATATAGAACTCAGAGACAGGCTTCCAGTTCTGTATCAGCTACTTTTATAACACTGGCCAAATACCTCTATAAACAGCTTCCTGGAGATGGGATTTTATTAGTACTTCCTGTTGCTGTGATAAAATGCCCTAACAGAAAGAAATGTAGGGAAGGAAGGCTTTATTTTATTTCTTGGTTCCAGAAGGTGTATATGCTATGGCATGGTACACAACAGGCATGTTGGGCAGGCATGACAGTAGGACCAGGAAGCTGGGGGATCACATTGTCATTTGCACACAGGAAACAGAAAGAGAACAGGAAGTGGGACAAAGCTATAAAACCTAAAGCCCACGCCTCAGTGACAGTTCTTTCATCAAGGCTCCACCTCCTAAAGGTTCCATAATCTTCCCAAACAGTGTCATCAACTGGGGGACCTAGTGTCTACATATGTGAGCCTATGGGCACATTAGTCCTTCAGGCCACCACAGGGAGGAAGGATTCTTTATCTCCCAGCTTCAGGGGGGCTCAGTCTAAGGCTGCTTGGTCCCTTGGGCAGAGCATCATGGTAGCAGGTTGAGAAGGAGGAAAGAGAGCTGAGAAATGGGGGATGTGGGAAGAGGTCGGGGCGAGGGAGAGTCTTGTCTGAGTTTGATTTCTGTTGCTGTGATAAACACCATGACTAAAAGCAACTTAGTCAGGAAAGGGTTTATTTCAGCTTACAACTGTAGTTCATCAAGAAGGGCCTAAGGCAGGAGTCCGGAGGCAGGAACTGAAGCTGAGATGTGGAGGGACGCTGCTTACTGCCTTGCTCCTCGTGGCTTGCTCAGCTTATTTTCTTATTTCACCTGACCAGGGCGGCACTGCTCCCTGGGCTGGGCCTTCTCACATCATTAATAATGAGAAAATGCTCACAGACTTGCCTACTGACCAAACTGATGGAGACTTTTTTCTTCCCAGGATGACTTTAGCTTGTGTCAAGTTGACCAAAACAACCCAAAACTAGTCAGCCCAAGTCCCAAACAGCGATCGATCTACTTCCTCAGATAAATACAGATCTGACCCATGTTGGAGGAGCAGACACGGGAGGCCAGCTCAGGAACTGTCCCCTAGAGAAGCCCCAGGCTGTAGCCTGCTGGTTTCCAATCCCTTATTTAGCAGACAAAGCCTGAGATCCTGGGTTCTACCTTTCACCCCCTCCTAAAGCCACCATCCCAGGAATCCATTAATGGACTGACCTGGTGGTTAGACCAGAGACCTCAGGGTCTCATTCTCATCAGGAATCTAGTTCAGCAAGCAGTCAAAATCAACTATCACAGTGTCATCTGACTTTGTGACAGAGAGAAGCTCCAATCACTGTATAAGACTTAGCGCTGGCATAAACCAAGAAAGGAGAGCTGTGTTCACGGGTTAGCTCAGGCACATGGGAGCCAAGCCAGGATTGTATGGAGATGGTGGAGGAGAGACAATCGGGAAGGCTTGTGTAAACCTGCCAGCAGATGGGGAGAGGAGGGGCTTCCCTAGGGAAGACTTGGTTGGGGTTGGGGACCCATTCGGGGCCTCAGCTGCTGTGACTGTCACCCCTACAGCTCCTTACACTATCATCACCTTCCCCTTCCTGTTCGCTGTGATGTTTGGAGACTGTGGTCACGGAATGGTGATGCTGATGGCAGCCCTGTGGATGGTCCTAAACGAGAGGCACTTGCTGGCTCAGAAGAGCACCAATGAGGTGGGTGGTCCCAGCAAATGTTCTCGGAGGGATTCGTTGTGGCTCATGCCTTTAACCTGAGCCCTTGGGAGGAAGGGGCAGGAGGATCTCTGAATTCTTCAAAGCTACTCCAGCCTACATAGTCAGTTCCAGGACAGCCAGACCAAGATTTGAGACCCTGTTTTGAACAAACAAAAGACACACAAAATGTATATGTGAGGGCCAGAGCGATGGCTCAGCACTTAAGAGTGTTAATGCTCCTCTATAAGGGCTGAGTGTGGTCCCCAGCACCCGTCCGTGCTGGGTGGCTCACACCCACCTGTCACTCTCTTGCTCCAGGGGATCTAGCGCCCTCTTCTGACCTCCTCAGGCACCTGCACATGTGTGGCATGTGCTCACACACACACACACACACACACACACACACATACGAAATCACTGTAAGAATCAATCTTTTTAAAAACATGTATGCGATTGTCACTATAAGGAATAACATATATTTTGTAAAAATAAACCCAATTCAACATAAAACTCTTAAACGGTGTGGGGTTTCTTGCTGTAGTGAACACATCTTTTTTTTTTCTTTTTCTTTTTGTGACATTACAAGACATTGGCTTTTACTTTTTAAATTTTATTTATTTATTTATTTATATCCTTTTGAGACAGAGTGTCATTTATCCCAGCGTGGCTTCAAACTCACTGTATAGTCAAGAATAACATTTTACTTCTGAGCTTCCTGCCTCCACCTCTGGAGATGTGAGATTGCAGGCATGCACTGCTATGCTGAGATTGCAGGCATGCACTGCTATGCTGAGATTGCAGGCATGCACTGCTATGCTGAGATTGCAGGCATGCACTACTATGCTGAGATTGCAGGCATGCACTGCTATGCTGAGATTGCAGGCATGCACTACTATGCTGAGATTGCAGGCATGCACTGCTATGCTGAGATTGCAGGCATGCACTGCTATGCCAAGCTTATGTTACATGCTAGACAAACTCAAAGCAGTGATTTTTGTTGATGGTTGAGGGTATTGGGGAACAAACCCAGGGCCTGTGTGTGCTAAGCCCTGTTACACCTGTTACATCATCATCATCACCACCACCATCATCACCATCATCATTATCACCACCATTATTACCATATTATTGACAGGATCTCACTATATAATCGGAGCTAGTCTCAAACTCACAGAGATCTGCTTACTTTCTGCCTCTGGAATGCTGGAATTAAATCTAGCCTCTGCTTAATTTTTTAAAAACTTTCTTTACTCTGATTATAAAAGCAATATGTGTTAATTGTGTCAGCTTACAGTCCAGACACCTAGAGAAAGATCTTGATGAATGCTTTTGAATATATTTCCATTCTGTGTGTTTGTGCTTGCCTACAAATATGTAATTTTCAAAAATTGCCATCAAGAATCACACATTATTTGTAACTTCCTTTAAAACCTATCTTAAAGTACCATGAATATTTTGTTCATGGCAGAACTTTTAAGAAACCCCAAGGAGTCCTGGATATTGGTACCTCACTTCTTACTGCCTTTGGCATGGTCTCCTTCCATGGTATTGTGAACATAGAGGCCCCCGGGTGCCTGTGTTGGCTAGAGTTTATCTGCCAGTCAGTTAATGGCAGATAAATTCATGGTCATACACTTGACAGAGTGGAGTCATGCCCTTAGCTATGTTCCAGACTATAAGAATAGCTACAGTCCTCTGGCACATGCTGGATTGGTTAGAAGGAGTGCCATGATGTCATTGTGAGTTAATCATAAGCAAGGCCAGTCTTGTGACCAATTCAGTCTTCCATGACAAGCTTAATAGATGTCATTTTCCATGGAAGACATTTAAAATTGCAAATGGACTTGTCATCAGCTCTTAGAATGAATGATGTCTGCAGCCAGCACCCCAGGAAGCTGCTTTCCCTAGCAGATGAGACATCTGTGCTTTGTCTCTGTGAAGACAAAGCCCCAAAGGCAGGCATACAGACCTGTGATGAAAGGCCTGTCTCCTGGAGGTGCTGGAGACCACAGCATGCCAGTTTACTTAGTGGAAGAGGCCTCAGTGTGCACAGATCCATTCTGTGGAAAGAGAGAACGTGAGGCTTACATGCTGTTGTTTGCACAGTGAATAAGGGCCCAGGGTTCTCTGACTGACCTACATAAGCTCGTGTGTGTGGGAATATGATGTCTGCCTTAGTCATGTCATCTTTCCCCACACTACTGATGCTGGACATATCCCATGTCTCTCTCCCCTCCTGTATCACTCCAGAGCCCACTGACACTCACCCTTTTTTCCTGGACCAGATGTGGAACATCTTCTTCAATGGGCGCTATCTGATCCTGCTCATGGGTATCTTCTCCATCTACACCGGCTTGATCTACAATGACTGTTTCTCCAAATCTTTTAACATCTTTGGCTCCTCTTGGAGTGTCCAGCCTATGTTCAGAAACGGCACGTGGAAGTAAGTTTATAACCTGCTAGGGCATGCTTGCAGGCCATCCAAAGACCGCAGGGCTCATGGCTCTGACCACAGCTGCCCCTGAAATTTCACCCAATAATCCAGTTTTATAAAAAATTATTTATTAGTATTTTACATGTATGAGTGTTTTACCTACATGTAGATATATGTACAATATATTCATGCAGCAGAGGACAGAAGAGGGCTTTGAATCCCCTGGGATTGCAGTTATAGATAGCTTTTCTGAGCTGCTGTTTGGTTGCTGGGAATAGAATTCAGGTCTTCTGCCAGAGCAACAGGTACTCTTAACTGCTAGGCCAGCTCCGCAGTCCCTGTAGCTATTTGATCTACTTTGTGCAATAGATAAAAATAGATAACCCAGCCACTGAACTGGTTGTGGTAGAGAGATAGGTTGTCCAATTCCAGCTCAGTTAAATATGTTGAGGAGGGTGTGCCAAGCAGCCACTCTTTTGTGAAAATAGGTGGTACAGCACTTAGAAACTGAGCATCCCAGAAGGAGCATCCTACCCAAGAGGGTGAGGCTGGCCATGGGCTCTGCTCTTGTGTGGAGACTCACTAGCCAGGGATTTAGGAGTGAAGACTTGGCATTAAAAAGGCAGGCACAGGTGATGAAGTATACAGACCCTCAGCTTTCAGTGTTGCCGCCCCCCCAGCCCCCCCAGCCCCTCCCCATGCAGCAGGACATTTCTTAGACTGTTCAGGAAAGCTGGAGTTCAGTATTGAGAGCAAAGAGGAGATCATGGATTTGCATTGCCAGCATTCTGGATTGCTTGTGACTGACAGAGTCAGGATGGTGGGTAGAGGGTTTGAAAAGCCAGTTGGAGGGAAGCAGGGGCTTGGAAGCTCTTTAACGCCACAGTCTGTATCTCCCAGGTACCTTCCACAGCTGTTTGAGCAGCTAATCAGACTGGAAGTATATATAACACTGCAGGGTTGTGGATCTAGGGAGAGAGGATTTCAGAGAGACAGAAACAATGCAGGTACAGCCTTACTTCCTGTCCTGCTTCTTTCTCTTCCTCCTCCTTTTCCTCCTCCTCCTCTTCCTCTTCCTCTTCTTCCTCTTCCTCTTTTCACAGGAATGCTATAACATTCCTTTCCTTCTTCCCTTCCTTTCCCCTCCCCTCCCCTTCCCTCCTCTTCTCTCCCCTCCCCTTCCCTAATTTCTGTTTTTGAGACTTGGTTTCACTGCATGGCCCTGGCCTGTAACAGCTGGAGATACCAGTCTCCCAGGTTCTGGGATTAAAGGTGTGCCTGACTGTGCCCAGCCTATTTGAGAAACCCGAGAGTTTTACTTGTTCATCCAAGTCTGTAGAGGACATAAAAGGGAGAGAAAAAGCAAGCAGCCCCATCTGGGGAGACTAGCTCTAGGGAGCTTTCTCTGGGGCATTTTTATTTGCTGGACATTTCTCATTCATAAATGAGCTCTCTGGAAAGAATGGACAGTGGGTTTTTTTGTTTTTTAGTAAAACGACTGAAATCAGGTCCCTGTACGAGCAAGTGGACCACCGCCGACTCCATCCCCAGGCCAGATGTTGACAGTTCCCAGGCCAGATGGTGACAGTTTTTAGTTTGAGTTGTAGAGGTTCTCATAGATCTCATTTGGTTTCTCTGGAAGGCCTGGGCTCTTAGTGTAGAGGATGACAAGGTAATAAAGATGAAGGCTAAAATGGAAGATAGACGGTTGGCTGCATTTGTACCCCACCCTTTGTGATGAATAGTCATCTGAAGAGAAGCCTTGAAGGACTTAGTTTTGAACTACATTAAATCTGCATGATTTCCCAAAACTATATGAAATTTCATTTTCCCTATAGTGTGAATGAACTTCTTGCTCTGCAGACATGCGTAGGAGTGTATTTCTTTAATGCACCTGCAAATGGCTCCTTTCCCAGCTCCAGACTCTTTAGTCACCCTGGAGTCAGGGCGGACAGGTGCTCAGCTGTACGCTCCAGCTAATGAAAAGCAGAACCTCGTTCTCAGTGAGGCAGAGCAAAGTTAGAGTTAGGTCACCAGGCAGAGCCTGGGTCCTGAGCCTGCCTCCTCTGACACTTGGTGATTCCACCAGAGGAATCTATTGTTGAGAATAGTTTTTACTATCCTAGGTTTTTTGTTATTCCAGATGAATTTGCAAATTGCCCTTTCTAACTCAGTGAAGAACTGAGTTGGAATTTTGATGGGGATTGCATTGAATCTGTAGATTGCTTTTGGCAGGATAGCCATTTTGACTATATTAATCCTGCCAATCCATGAGCATGGGAGATCTTTCCATCTTCTGAGATCTTCAATTTCTTTCTTCAGAGACTTGAAGTTCTTATCATACAGATCTTTCACTTCCTTAGTTAGAATCACACTGAGGTATTTTATATTATTTGTGACTATTGTGAAGGGTGTTGTTTCCCTAATTTCTTTCTCAGTTCATTTATCCTCTGTATAGAGAAAGGCCAATGCTTTGTTTGAGTTAATTTTATATCCAGCTACTACACTGAAGCTGTTTATCAGGTTTAGGAATTCTCTGGTGGAATTTTTAGGGTCACTTATATATACTATCATATCATCTGCAAATAGTGATATTTTAACTTCTTCCTTTCCAATTTGTATCCCCTTGATCTTCTTTTGCTGTCTAATTGCTCTGGCTAGGACTTCAAGTACTATATTGAATAGGTAGAGAAAAAGTGGGCAGCCTTGTCTAGTCCCTGATTTTAGTGGGATTGCCTCAAGTTTCTCCCCATTTAGTTTGATGTTGGCTACTGGTTTGCTGTATATTGCTTTTATTATGTTTAGGTTTGGGCCTTGAATTCCTGATCTTTCCATGACTTTTATCATGAAGGGGTGTTGGATTTTGTCAAATGTTTTCTCAGCATCTAAGGAGATGATCATGTGATTTTTGTCTTTGATTTTGTTTATATAGTGGATTACGTTGATGGATTTCCGTACATTAAACCAACCCTGCATCCCTGGGATGAAGCCTACTTGGTCATGATGGATGATTGTTTTGATGTGTTCTTGGATTCGGTTTGCGAGGATTTTATTGAGTATTTTTGTATCGATAGTCATAAGGGAAATTGGTCTGAAGTTCTCTTTCGTTTTTGGATCTTTGTGTGGTTTAGGTATCAGAGTAATTGTGGTTTCATAGAATGAATTGGGTAGAGTACCTTCTGTTTCTATTTTGTGGAATAGTTTGAGGAGAGTTGGAATTAGGTCTTCTTTGAAGGTCTGATAGAACTCTGCACTAAACCCATCTAGTCCTGGGCTTTTTTTTGTTTGGGAGACTATTGATGACCTCTTCTATTTATTTAGGGGAAATGGGACTGTTTAGATCGTTAATCTGTTCCTGATTTGACTTTGGTACCTGGTATCTGTCTAGGACGTTGTCCATTTCATCCAGGTTTTCCAGTTTTGTTTAGTATAGCCTTTTGTAGTAGGATCTTACGATGTTTTTTATTTCCTCAGGTTCTGTTATTATGTCTCCTTTTTCATTTCTGATCTTGTTAATTAGGATACTGTCCCTGTGCCCTCTAGTTAGTCTGGCTAAGGGTTTATCTATCTTGTTGATTTTTCTCAAAGAACCAGCTCCTGGTTTGGTTGATTCTTTAAATACTTCTTTTTGTTTCCACTTGGTTGATTTTCACCCTAAGTTTGATTATTTCCTGCCATCTACTCCTCTTGGGTGAATTTGTTTCCTTTAGCTTCTAGGTATGCTGTCAGGCTGCTAGTGTATGCTCTCTCTAGTTTCTTTTTGGAGGCAGTCAGGACTATGAGTTTTCCTCTTAGGACTGCCTTTATTGTGTCCCATAAGTTTGGGTATGTTGTGGCTTCATTTTCATTAAACTCTAAAAAGTCTTTAATTTCTTTTTTTTATTTTATCTTTGACCAAGGTATTGTTGAGTAGAGTGTTGTTCAGTTTCCACATGAATGTTGGCTTTCTATTTTTTATGCTGTTATTGAAGATCAGCCTTAGTCCGTGGTAATCTGATAGGATGCATGGGATAATTTCAATATTTTTGTATCTGTTGAGGCCTGTTTTGTGACCGATTATGTGGTCAATTTTGGAGGGGGTACCATGAGGTGCTGAGAAGAAGGTATATCCTTTTGTTTTAGGATAAAATGTTCTGTAGATATCTATTAAATCCATTTGTTTCATAACTTCTGCTAGTGTCCATGTGTCTCTGTTTAGTTTCTGATTCCAGAATCTGTCCATTGGTGAGAGTGTTGATGTCTCCCACTATTATTGTGTGAAGTGCAATGTGTGCTTTAAGCTTTACTAACGTTTCTTTAATGAAGCATAGATGTTCAGAATTGAGAGTTCATCTTGGTAGATTTTACCTTTGATGAGTATGAAGTGCCCCTTCTTGTCTTTTTTGATAACTTTTGGTTGGAAGTTAATTTTATTTGATATTAGAATGGCTACTCCAACTTGTTTCTTTGGATCATTTGCTTGGAAAATTGTTTTCCAGCCTTTTACTTTGAGGTAGTGATTGTTTTTTTCCCTGAGGTAGGTTTCCTGTAAGCAGCAAAATGTTGGGTCCTGTTTGTGTAGCCAGTCTATTAGTCTATGTCTTTTTTATTGGGGAATTTAGTCCATTGATGTTAAGAGAAATTAAAGAAAAGTAATTGTTGCTTCCTGTTATTTTTGTTGTTAAAGTTGGGATTCTGTTCTTGCGGCTGTCTTCTTTTACATTTGTTGAAGGATTACTTTCTTGCTTTTTCTAGGGTGTAGTTTCCGTCCTTGTGTTGGTGTTTTCCCTTTATTATCCTTTGAAGGGCTGGATTCGTGGAAATATATTGTGTGAATTTGGTTTTATCATGGAATACTTTAGTTTCTCCATCTATGGCAATTGAGAGTTTTGCTGGGTATAGTAGCCTGGGCTGGCATTTGTGTTCTCTTAGGGTCTGTATAACATCTGTCTAGGATCTTCTGGCTTTCATAGTCTCTGGTGAGAAGTCTGGTGTAATTCTAATAGGCCTGCCTTTATATGTTACTTGACCTTTTTCCCTTACTGCTTTTAATATTCTATCTTTATTTAGTGCATTTTTTGTTCTGATTATTATGTGTCTGGAGGAATTTCTTTTCTGGTCCAGTCTATTTGGAATTTTGTAGACTTCTTGTATGTTCATGGGCATCTTTTTCTTTAGGTTTGGAAAGTTTTCTTCTATAATTTTGTTGAAGATATTTACTGGCCCTTTAAGTTGAAAATCTTCATTCTTATCTACTCCTATTATCCGTAGGTTTGGTCTTCTCATTGTGTCCTGGATTTCCTGGATGTTTTGAGTTAGGATCTTTTTGCATTTTGGATTTTCTTTGATTGTTATGCTCATGTTCTCTATGGAATCTTCTGCACCTGAGATTTTCTCTTCCATCTCTTGTATTCTGTTGCTGATGCTCACATCTATGGTTCATGATTTCTTTCCTAGGGTTTCTATCTCCAGAGTTGTCTCACTTTGGGTTTTCTTTATTGTTTCTACTTCCCTTTTTAGGTCTTGGATGGTTTTGTTCAATTCCATAACCTGCTTGGTTGTGTTTTTCTGTAATTCTTTAAGGGATTTCATGTTTCCTCTAAGGACTTCTACCTGTTTAGCAGTGTTCTCCTGTATTTCTTTAAGTGAGTTATTAATGCCTTTCTTAAAGTCCTCTACCAGCATCATGAGATATGATTTTATATCTGAATCTTGCTTTTCGGGTGTGTTGGGGTATCCAGGACTGGCTGAGGTAGGAGTGTTGGGTTCTGATGATGGAGAGCTGTCTTCATTTCTGTTAGTAAGATTCTTACATTTGCCTTTCGCCATCTGGTAATCTCTGGCGTTAGTTGTTGTAGTTGTCTCTGGCTGGAGCTTGTTCCTCCTGTGATTCTGTTAGCCTCTGTCAGTAGTCCTCGGAGTGCAGCTCTCTCCTGAGTCTCAGTGGTCAGAGTACTCTCTGCAGATAAGTTCTCCTCTTGTGGGGAAGGTGCACACAGGTCTGGCCTTCAGACCTGCCTCCTGGCTGAAAATGAAGGCCCGAAACAGGGCCTGTCCCAGAAGATGTGTTTCCTCTGCAGTCTGCATGCTCACCTTCACAGACTGGTCTCCAAGGGACACAAGATGGCTCCCTCACCTGCTCTGGCAGTCAGAGCCCTCCCAGGCAGCCACCTCTCCTCTGGCGGGGAAGGTGCCCAGATGTCTGGAGCCCGAAACGGAGTCTGTCCCAGAAGCTGTGTTGCTTTTGCAGTCCACTCGCTCACCCTCTGCAGTCCACAAGCTTACCTGCGCAGACTGGTCTCTTAGGGACCCGGGATACAAGATGGCTCCCTCACTTGCTCTGGCAGTCAGAGCCCTTCCAGGCGGCTACCTCCGGGGCTTGAATTTTACAGAGATCAAGGTCTGTGTGTAAAAATTTCATCTGTCCTTAAGGACTGGCCTAGATATCACCTGAGAGACCTCATGCCTCTGCCCTGCCTAACTTCTGTCCTTTATTGGCTGCACCCTCAGCCCAGCCCCACTTCATTAGACATGTGACAGTTTCTGGTCTTCCTGAATGCATTCCAGGCAGGGCTATGGCTCTTTGGAAACTTGGGCCATAAACCTGTGTGGTCCAGAAGGTAATTTCAGAAGCCTCAGGGTTTAGGGTAGTACCTGATACATAGTAGCTATTCTGTGACCAAATATGGAGCCATTGAGTGAGCCAAATTGCCACCTCGCCAGCATCTGGGCTTTGGTTGGCATCCAAGCTCATAGCTGATGTCTGTATAGTGTTTCTGTGCCTGACTGTTTTTATGTCATGTTTGTCTCTCTGCTTTGTCTCCTTAGTACTCACATCGTGGAAAATAGTCCGTATTTGCAGCTGGATCCAGCCATCCCAGGAGTGTATTCTGGGAATCCCTACCCATTTGGGATTGACCCGGTAAGAATTCCTTCTGGTTATAGATGATGTGTTGTTGAGAACTCTGAATAAAGAAGAAACAACAAACTGGGGGTGAGATGGGATAAACTCAGAGGGTTGTGTGACAGGCAGAGCTGTGTCTAGTAGATGAATTCTGCCGCACTTGGACTCCACTTCCCATATAGTTTCCCGCTCACTTCCTTCTCCAGCAGCTATTTCATTGGCAATAACAAGCTTAAAGAGCCCTTGCAGCCTGGAGAGGTAGCTCTGCTGACAAAGTGCTTGGTACTACTAGCCTGAGGACCTGAGTTTGGTCTGCAGAACTTTCATGTCAAAAGCCAGATATGGACTGGGCATGGTGGTGCATACCTTTAATTCCAACACTCAGAGACAGAAGCAGGATAATTATATAAATTTGAGGGTGGTCTGGTCTACATAGAAAGATTCTGTCTCAAAGAATAAAACAAAACAAAATCTTAGACATGGTGGTATGTGCTTGGAATCCCAACTATCAGAAGGTGGGGTCAGGTGGATCATGGGCCTGGCCAGTGAGAGGTCCTGCCTCAGAAAAAGGAAAAGCAAGATGGTGGACAGTCCCTGAAGACATGCGTGCTCTCTCTCTCCTTCTCTGTCTCTATCTGTCTGTCTGTCTAACTGCCTGCCTGCCTGTCTGTCTGTTTGTCTTTCTGTCTCTAACACACATACATATACATGCATCACACATACATGCATCACACACACACAAGATGATTGCTTAGAAAGTATATATATATGTGTGTGTGTGTATATATATATATATATATATATATATATATATATATATATATAACAAGTTATTTAATATTTTGATCAAGTGTCCTACTTTGGTATTTTCTTGCAGTGGGAAACATCTTACACTGTAAAGTATGATTTTAGCTTGTTTGCAGGCCAAAGGTCAAACTTGGGTGTATCTTTAGGAGCAACCTACCTTGTGTTTTGAGTCAAGATTTCTCACTGACACCTATGACTTCCTAAGTGAACCCCAGGGACCCTCCTGTCTTTGCCTGCTTTCGACTAAAAAGCACACACCACCACACATTTTTACATGAGTTCTGGGATCAAAACCTGGATTCTCATACGTGCATGGCAGACACTTCACAGACTGCTGGCTCCCCAGGTTCCTGTGGAGTTTTAAGATGTGTTTCCTTTGACTTATTTGTTTGCTGTTTCTCTCAGTCAATTAGATGTGGCATTTCCAAAGCCTTTACACTATGAGATCTCGGAGGGAAAAAAAAATACCCGAGTTGTGAATGGATAATTTCACAGGTTCATTCCCATAAAGCCAGTGCACACAGCCACCAGGTGTCACTGTTGTGTTCCCAATCAACCAGACTTCCGGTAGACGGGATTAATGTCATTCTCAGCTTTGTGTGGAACACAGCCTGAGTGGCCAGTTTCAGCCCCAGCAACTGAGAGCATGGCCTGGCAGTGGCTCTCCAGTCACCTCCCTCTCAGTCATCTCCCTCATGCCTGTCATCTTCTCCGGTTTCCCCTCCTCACCCAACAAAAGCAGAAAGCACTGCACTGGGGTTTTCAGATCCTACCGTTCAGTCCCAGCTGCATTCTAAGTTTTATCAAAACAGGTAAAAATCCTTGCAAGCCAGTTGAAAACTGCAAACGTAAAAGACAAACATGAGTAGCCTGATATTTTGTAAAGATCTTATTTTTATTATTATTTTCGATTCTGCGTGTCTGTGCATGTATGCACGCAGGTTCATGTGTGCATGTGTGCCTATGTGAGTGCAGGTGCCCTCACAAGGTGTAGGTATCGGGTCTCCTGGAGCTGGAGTTGCATGTGGTTGGAAGCCAGATGTAGGTGCTGGGAACCAACATGTGCTCTTGACCATGCTCCTTCTCTCCAGCCCCATGTGTTGTCTTTGCTTAGAGGAAGACTTTCCCATTGGTCAGGATGCCATGGCCAGGAAGCTGGCAAGGGGGAGATGTCAGAGTCTGTTGATTTTCCTTTGCTTTGAATCCCACTGTTCCTATCTTCTCTTCCTGCATAGCCCACACTCAACTGTCAGTGAACCCCATCTGTCCAGTTCTGGTCTCCAGACTCAGCAAGACGCACATTACCCAGTGGTACTTTTATTCAGCTTTAAAGAAAAATGAAATCATGACATTCACAGGAAAACAGATGAAACTGGAAGTTACTGTGTCAGGCTAAACCAGCCTGCTGCAGACAGACCAAGGCTGCTTGCTTGCTCTTCTGCAAAGCCTAGACTTAAAGTGTGTGTGTTGGGGGTGAGGGTTGAGGGGTCAGGACTAGAAGGGGAATCATTGAAAAGAGCAAAAGAGATTTTAAAGAGGTTGGTTGCAGGGAGGAGAGAGTGTCTTAGGTTGCTTTCTATCGCTACAATAAAACACTATGACCAAAAGCAACTTAAGGAGGAAAGGGTTAATTTGGCTTACTCTTTCAAATCACAGGGCGCCATTGAAAGAGGTTAGATAGGAACCTGGAGGCAGGGATTGAAGCAGAAGCCATGGGGGGAGTGAATGCTGTATTGGCTTGTTCTTCATGGCTAGCTCAGTCACACTTCTTACACCATCAGGACCACCCGCCCCAGCTGGCGTGCCCACCGTGGGCTGGATTCTCAGATATCAGTCATTAATTAGTCAGGAAAATTCCAACTGGCCAATCTGATGGCATTGTCTCAGGTGATGTTCTCTCTTCTCAAATGACTTCAGATTGTGTCAAGTTGTCACAAACACACACACACACACACACACACACACACACAACAAAACAAAACAAAAAAACCAACCTAAAATAAAAACCTAAGCAGGATGGATGGTAATGGAATCCAAGTGAGGATGATTTGGGAAGAAAGGGAACCAGGCAGAGGGGGAGCTGGTGTGTACTGGGGAAGACCCAGGTGGAGTGGAATGAAGTCGAGCCAAACCTAGTGACACATTCATGTGTAGATGCCACATGAAACCCGTTACGTTACGTTGACTGTTAGCTTCACAAGGCAGCGCTCTTAACCACGGAACCATCTCCCCAGCCTTTCAATTAATAGAAAAGGAATTTTAAAAAGAGGAATGAAACAAAAATAGCCAAGCAGCCCAGAGTTCCTATCCTTGTGCAATTTTGCCACTTGATCACAATTTTGAAAGGGAAGAAAAAGACCTGCAGGGTCAGAGAGAGAGGCAGGATGCTCAAAAGAAAGGGGAAACTGGTAAGGTTTAGAGCTTACTCACAGGAGGCCCTGGGTTCTATTCCCAGCACCACAAAAACAGAACAAAACAAAAACTCAATTGCTTGTATACGTGTAATTTAAAATCTACAAAATATAAAATGTTACAAACAGCAGCAGGTCTGGCGACCATGGTCCTTATGTTTCTCTTGCTGTTTGAACCAGTGACTGATGACGGGTTTAATCATTTATATAGTGTAAGGTTCCTTAAACCATTCATTCACTGTGTTAAGCATCTTCCTGTGACTTGGATCATAAAATGCCTGGCCTTCATCATAGCAGAGCAGCTTTAAGGTGTTTTCAGTTTCCTTGTTCAGTCAGGGGACTGAGGCCAGGGTCTAGTGCACAGGAG
The DNA here is from genome assembly GCA_902729485.2 of Mus minutoides. Classification (NCBI taxonomy): domain Eukaryota; kingdom Metazoa; phylum Chordata; class Mammalia; order Rodentia; family Muridae; genus Mus; species Mus minutoides. Next base: position 658,223 of record LR749961.1, on the reverse strand, counting down.
CAAGTGTTCTGTCACTGAGCCATTCTCCACGGAGGGGACACAGTGGTTAAGAATCTGTGTTCTGGAATTCAGCTACCTGTGTCTGAATCTTGGTTTTCCCATTCATTGGCTTTGTGATTTTGAATAAATGAACATCTCTGTGCCTATTTTGTCACCTGTAGCGATGGGTACAACAGCCAGAGCCCCGAGATTGCTTAGTGGATGGATCAGTCTAGTCATAAACATGATGCATATCAGTTGCTACCATAGTCTTTTCTTTTGAGGTACATTGGCAACTTGTTTCTTTCTGAGATTATGATAAATTCTCTCTAAGTTTGTCTCTATAACTGGAATATTTGTATTGAAGAGAGTCTTTGTTGGAATTCAATGGGATCAATACATCTAAAGGGCTTGATATATGCCTGGTAGGTACTTAACCTGTTAGCATTTGTAGTTTGTCTGATTGGCTAGATCTATAGTGTACTAAAGAGCCTACCCTCAACACGCTGATTGGTGTTGTAGAAATGGGTGACTTGGATGGCAGGGTCAGAGGGCAAGTCTGGGATAGCCTAGATGCCAGGTAGCTGTGCCAGGAACAGAGGAGGTAATTCTAGTGTTGTCACTGCAGTCCCCTCCCCCTCCGTCCTACTGGTCTCTTGGGAGCTATCCTGCAGCTGCTCAAAATAGTGCAAAGAGACCCCCAGGTGTCTGTAACTTCCATCAGCATGTTTGTGTGTGTGCATGTGTGTATGAGCCTGTGCACACACAGTGGGAATGGGCAAGAGGACTACTGTGTCTAGCTGGGTCTAGCTGGATATTGGCCCGTGCTGATTTGAATGAGAATGTCCCCATAGTCTCTGGCATCTGAATACTTGATCCAGACTTGGTACTGTTTGGAGAGGTGAAGGTGGTGTAGCCTTCCTAGAGGAAGCCTATCACTGGGGGTGGGTTTTGGGATTAAAAAAAAAATGTCTCTCTGCTTCACGGTTGTGGTTAAGGGTGTGAGTCCTCAGCTTCCTGCTCCTACCTTCCTGCCACCGTGCTTCTCTGCCATGAAGGACTCCGATCCCTACGGAACCAGAAATCAGAACAAACCCTTCCTCCCACTAGCTGCCTTGGTCCTGGCATTCCATTACAGCAACAGAAAAGTAACGGATGCAGCCTGTAGGAGGGAAAGCATTTTAGACTAGGAAGTGGCTTGTGTTGGGCGTGAGAAGGCTGTGTGGATTTCTTTTAAGATGACGCATCCCACAGGCACATGGGATGTGCTTGAATTTCTTGTGAGGTGGAGGGTACGAGTGAGGACTTTGGATGGGAATGCAAACCAAGGGATTAGTGGGGTTTCTGTGGCAAGAAAGGATGTTAGTACTGGGGCCATCGGCTAGGGTGACCCTGACTAGCCCCTGCCTACTCTGTCCTTGTTAGGGCTGGAATATGTGCCAAGACCGAATGAAAGGCAGGAACCATGTCTTTTTCTTGTTGTTGTTTTTTGTTTTTTTGTTTGTTTTTGTTTTTGTTTTTCGAGGCAGGGCTTCTCTGTATAGCCCTGGCTGTCCTGGAACTCACTTTGTAGACCAGGCTGGCCTCGAACTCAGAAATCCGCCTGCTTCTGCCTCCCGAGTGCTGGGATTAAAGGCATGCTCCATCATGCCCGGCAGGAACCATGTCTTATCCAGTGATTTTGACAACTGATTGTAGAAATGACTCAAGAAGATTCTGGGAAATGCTTTGCCATGTGTACTATTCCATGAACTCAAAGAAAAACAGGCTATTATTAAAAAGGAGTTGAGATACATTCTTGGGCCAACACTTTGTAGGCCATTAGACTGAGGCAAGTTTGAGACTCTCCATCATATTTCAGAATATCTTCCAATTTGGCACCAGGTAAACCATGTATCTTTTGGGGTGTGTGTGTATGGGTGTGTGTGGTGTGTGGTGTATATGTGTGTGTGTCAGTATGTGTGTGTGTATGTAATTTGTGAGGGGAGGCATGTAGCGGGTGGTTAGATGACAACTTCCTGGGTTCTCCTCTTCCATCTTTACACGGCTTCCGAGGATAGAATTCAGGTTGTGTTTTTGTTTGCTTCTTGTTGCTTTGGTAAAACACCATGACCACAAACAACTTGGAGAGGAAATGGTTTATTTAGCCTCACAGGTCACTGTCCGTTATTGAGAGGAAGTTAAAGCAGGAACTGAAGCAAAGGCTAAGGAGGGGAGCTGCTTACTGGCTTGCTTCTCATAGCTTGCTTGGTTGCTCCAATACATAACCCAGGACAAGCTGCTTAGGAACAGAGACACCCACAGTGGACTAGGCCTCCCCCTGCAATCACTATTGAAGAAAATGTCCCACAGGCCAATCTCTGGAGGCAACAGGTGACTCTAGTTGTCAAGTTGACAGAAACTAAGCAGCCCAGGAAGCCACGCTCGGCAACACGTGTCCTCACTCACTGGGCTAGCTCAGAAGTCCCCAGGAAGCCAAGCTCGGCAACACGTGTCCTCACTCACTGGGCTAGCTCAGAAGTCCCCAGGAAGCCACGCTCGGCAACACGTGTCCTCACTCACTGGGCTAGCTCAGAAGTCCCCAGGAAGCCACGCTCGGCAACACGTGTCCTCACTCACTGGGCTAGCTCAGAAGTCCCCAGGAAGCCACGCTCGGCAACACGTGTCCTCACTCACTGGGCTAGCTCAGAAGTCCTCATCTCTGGATTTCTTCCCGCACCTAGCTATCTGATCAATGGCACCAATGCTTCTAACACTGTCACCACAGCTGCAGTGACAACAGGCTCGTCCTTTCCCTTCTCTGAGCCCAACGTCATGTTGCCCCCCAGAGCAGCTCTCTGTAGCTGCTCTCTGTGCTGTAGCCCCAGCTCCTCCAGGCCCCCTGAGTTCTGCCTCATGTCTTTCTTGTCATGTTTCTTACCCAGATTTGGAACCTGGCTTCAAACAAGCTCACATTTTTAAACTCCTATAAGATGAAGATGTCAGTCATCCTGGGAATCGCTCATATGATTTTTGGTGTTATTCTCAGCCTCTTCAATCACATGTGAGTTTCTTCTTTAAAAAATATTTTAAATTATGTGTATGTGGGTATGTGCATTTGGGTGTGGGTATGGGCACGTGAATGCAGGCTCATGGACCCCAGAAGCTGGAGTCACTGGTGGCCATGAACTGCCTAGCACAGTTCTAGGAACCAAACTTGGGTCCTTTACAAGAACACAAGGACTGATGTGCCATCTTCTGCCCATGTGTGAACTTCTTTATTCACCCTCTGCTTGCTCATCTAATGGCACTGATGAGGAAGAGAGACAGAGCTACCCTTGAGCCTGTGTGTCAGGTAGCTTCCCTGTGGGTTTTGGCCTGAGCTGCGTCGAGGTGGGCTGGTTGGCCAGAATCAGGAGCATCTTTGTTTCTGTCATGCAGTCTGTTGAAGTAACTATGTGCTTTTCACCAGAAAATATCTTAGGGTTCAGCAAGGGGCTGGGGAGCTTACAGCACCTCGTGTTCCCCTACCCGAAAGAAAAGTTTGATATAGTATCCAGCTTATTTTCTACCCAGAGGGTCAGGGAGGACTTGTGTGAATTCTACCCAAGGTACTCTCAATCCTGGTTAATCCTGAATGTCTCACAGCTGGTGTCTCTCTCTCTCTCTCTCTCTCTCTCTCTCTCTCTCTCTCTCTCTCTCTCCCCCCTGTTCATGTCTGCACTCTGTTCCTTTCCTTCCGTCAACATCCGTCACTTGAAAGCTTCTTAAACATACTGATGCTCACAGTGTGTGTGTGGAGAGCATCATACGTGCTTGCTCAGTGTGCCCTGAACATGGCAGCTGACTGCAGCTACCACACAAATCCCTCTTGCTGCCTAGGAGTAAGGGGAGCATTGGCCCACAGAAGTGAGGGAGAGTTTGAATCAGTCAGTGTAAGTCTCAACTTTAGCTCCTAGTGAGCTCCTCGTAGGCTCAGTGCCTGACAGTGTGAGATTATCATGTTAAACTAAGTAGAATGGGAGATGTAGCTCAGTTGGTACAGTGTCTGCCTGGTGTGCACCAAGCCCTAGGTTCAGTCTCCAACACTGCAAAATGGAATTGCACATGCACACCTGTGATTCTAGCACTTGGGTGGAGGCAGGGAAACCAGAATTTCAAGGTTTAGGGACATAGCAAGTTTAAGGCCAGCCTGGGCTATGGGAGATCCTGTTGGGTTTGTTTTTTTAAGGAGGAAGTAAAGCAGGAAGGAGAGAGGAAGGAAGAGAATGGGGATGCATGACAAGAATGGGTTAGGTTACAGGAAAATGAACAACTCCAGCCTCAGCAGATTAATACCATGAATCACAGCTGCAGGGCCCACAGGGTTCCACATTTGTCATCCTTACACCGAGGGGACTTAGAGGATGGGTGGCCACTACATGGAGCCCTGCAGGCGCCGTGCCAGAGAAAAGGTAGAGAGTTACTTGTGAGCTTTAAAGCTTCCATCCAAAGTAGCAGGTGCCATTTCTGGTCCCATTTTGTTGGCAAGAACCAGCTGCAGGGTGACTGTGAGGCCACAGACATAGTTCTGCTTGGAAAACCAAGGATGTGGTGCCCTGAGGGGAGTGCTGAAGCTAAAGACCTGTGAGGAAGGGTTTTCCAGCTGCATAGTCATTGGCCTCCTCATACACCAGGAATTCTTCTGTCTCTACAGCTCCCCTCTCAGCCTGGTAGGGCTTGGTCTTACAGGAGAAGGTTCTGAACTTTCTATTACTCTACCTTGGCATTGTGTCTTGAGAGAATTTACAGAGTTTCAGGATCATAAAATACTCTCCTTTTTTCTTTTCTTGAGGTATTAGAGATTGCACATAGGGCTTCACACGGGCTAGGTGTCTTGGACACTGTTTTATTGCTGTGAAGGGACACTATGACCATGGCAGCTTTTGTAACAGAAAGTATTTAACTTGAGGCTTCCTTAGAGTTTCAGAGGTTCAGTCCATTATCAACATGACAGGAAACACTGCAGCAGGAAGGTAGGCATGTAGCTGGAGCAATAGCTGAGAGCTTTACATCCTGATCCAGAAAGAGAGAAAGACAGAGAGAGACAGATACAGAGATAGAAAGAGGCGGGGTAGGGAGTGCCAGAAAATGAAGCCCTGGAACTGAAGTTAATCCACCTGAGCTGGGAATCCAACTTGGGTCCTCTGGAAGAGCAGCTCGGTCTTGACCATCGAGCCACCTCTCCAGCCTCATATTAGAATTCTTTCGTTCTTCGTTTCCAGGCTCCGCCTAGCCCAGGCTGTGGTTTGGGAGCCCCTGTCTTAGTACACTCGTAGGAGAAAAGCTTCAAAATGTCTTGTTATTTCTTCATTTCACCTTCAAATATGACTTGGGAGTGAAGTCTCCATGAGAAACTGTGGCCAGATCACTGCACGGTTCCTTCTAGACCTAGATTCCCCAAATCTGTGCAAAAGCACAGACGCCTTGCTGCCTTTTTCTCTTCCCGTTTCTTCCCATGCACGTTTGTGTTTGCCAGGGGGGTACTCTGTATGCCAGCAGGTGCTCAAGAAGGAAATGAGCACTCTGTGCTCTAGGGGGCGCGCTTAAGCCTAAGCACCGATGTTCAGTTAAGGTTCTGTCTTACCTGTGTTTTCCACCCCTAGTTACTTCAAAAGAACCCTCAACATCATTCTGCAGTTCATCCCGGAGATGATTTTTATGCTGAGTCTGTTTGGGTACCTGGTTTTCATGATCATTTTCAAGTGGTGCCGATATGATGCCCACACATCCCGGAAGGCTCCCAGCATCCTCATCCACTTTATCGGCATGTTTCTGTTCGACTATGATGACTCTTCCAACGCACCCCTGTACCGCCATCAGGTAACTCTGCTTTGAAAATACCTCCTCAGACCCACTCAGTTCTGTAAAATGTCTCTCACGGTCCAAGTACTGCAGAGAATCGTTCTTTGCAAGATTGAGCCATCTTAGCACTCCAGGAAGAACCTTGCGTTCTCATTAAATTAGAGCACTTGGCACAGCTTTGTGGCTGCCAGTCTTCCTGCTGGGGTAATGCACAAGGGACATTATTGTTGAGGAGTTGGAAACTGGCTAGGAAAAAAGGGAAAAATAATCCTAATGGATTGGCTCGAATTGTAAAATGCTCCAGTTTAAGTTTTAAACCTTGAAGGTTTAAAAATCTTGGACTGGCATGATAGCTCAGCAGCAGGTAAGTGCTCTCTGCCTGCCATCCTGATGACCAAGTTCAATTCCTGGGACCCAGTTGGTGGAAGGAGCATTTGTTCCTTCCTGAAAGTTGTCCTTTGATCTCCACATGCATGCAAAAGAAATGTAAATAAATAAATAAATAAATAAATAAAGTAAATAAGTACCTTAAAGGTCTCACTTGGGAGGCCCAGGCAGATGGATCTCTAAGTTTGAGGTCTTGTATAAAAAGTGTTCCAGGACAGCCAGGGCTACACAGTGACACTCTGTCTAAATATAAACAAACAAATAAAATCGTTTGTTAAAAAAGCAAACTTTAACTAAGTTTCACATTGAAAGAAAATAGAAATAAAACCCAAAGCAGGCCGGTTGGTGGTGGTGCATGCCTTTAATCCCAGCACTTGGGAGGCAGAAGCAGGCAGATTTCTGAGTTCAAGGCCAGCCTGGTCTACAAAGTAAGTTCCAGGATAGCCAGGGCTATACAGAGAAACCCAGTCTCGAAAAACAAACAAACAAACAAACAAACACCCAAAGCAGAAGTTTCTCTTTTTCCACAGACTGGGTTTCTGGAAAAGTGTGGGCCAGGCTCACACTATCCCATGATTCCCAACGTCAGCTGGCGTTCACGCCCACCTTCTGTCCTTCCATGGATGTATGTTCCCACTATTTAGGGTTACTCTCACTCTGACCTTTCCCATTCCCTTTAGCCTCTTTATCAGCTTAACATCTGCCCCTGGGGATCTACGGGGGATTGTCCTAGGACATAGAAAACCCCCCATGAACCTCAGATCCACGGATGCTCAAATCTCCTGTGTAAAATGGTGCATAGAGCCCATGTAATCCCCCATGATTCCACCACTCACTCCAGAGACAGGGTTTCTGTGTATAACAACCCTGGCTGTACTGGAACTCACTTTGTAGACCAGGCTGGCCTCAAACTCACAGAGATCCACCTTCCTCTGCCTCCCCAGGGGTGGGGACTAAAGGAGTGTGCCACCGTGCCAAGCTCTCCTCTACATTGCCCGGATCACCTTGACATCTGGTGCACTGGAAATCCCATTAACTCGATGCAACACCATTTTCTAGGGGAAATAACAACTAGAAAAAGGCCTTGAATGTGTTCAGTACAGGGAGTTTTGTTTTATTAATATTTTTGATGGTCTGGATATGCAGATGTGGAACTTGCAGAGATGGACAGTTGAGTATAACTTATTATTCTCCACAGGTTTAAATGTTTATTTGTTAGGTATCTTAGTAAGCGTTTAGGTGAGCATACATATCACGGGTTTCACCACAGCACCATCACATGTACATGTCGTCATACTTCATCTCACTTGTCCTCCCCCTCCCTGCTTCCCATCCAGCATGTTCCTTCTTCCTGTAAAGTGTATTTTATCTTGAAAAAAAAAAATAGAAACACTCCCTTGGGACTAGATGTAAAAAGAACTCAACAAACCATCCTTTTACTCTGGCCTCGCCCAGAGATGAGCTAATAGTGCAGGTAGAGGGCCGCTTTTTATAAGTGGAAGACCTTCTTCTACCCTGACTCCTCTGGACCAAGTTCTGTGGCTAGGATCACTCTGGTGGCTCTTCCTCGGAAGCCAGGACCTGCAAGCGTTAAGTGTCCCAGCTGACTTTGAACCTTTTTCCTGGCTCTTCCTTGTGTTCCCTTCCCTCCGGAGGCATCGAGCAAGAAGAAAACCTGCCTCCTGACAAGGCTTTTGTAAGAGATGGTTTTAGATAATAATCAGAGAAGAAGCCTACCTCAGAAGGCCCTTTTGTGTCTGACTTGTTCAACATATAAGGCAACCTTAGCTGGCCCAGAATGCTGGTACAAAGGGAGTGTGTCTTAAAGGTTCCTTTATCCCGAGCTGGCATCAGAGTGAACCTTTCTTTGGATTTCCCAAACAAACCTTTTCTTGTAGATACTGGCCTTAGAGTAACCAAGTAACAAATCCTTTCCTGTAGGATTTGGCCTTAGAGTAACTAAGCGTTTCCAGTGTTAACTACTCTTGGAGAAGCCAGGTTCACTTAGTTTGGAAGAGGCACCAGGCATTGCAGCCAGCGGTTTCCCCACTTCTAGTCCAAAACATTACAGGGCATCGATTGCCTTCCCAAGGCCACCTAGAAAGGTTAATTATGTTGACACGGTTTGAGATTTCCATAACCTCAGTCTGGGGTCACAAGATCGGGACAAATGGCAATCACTAAAGTCTCCTCTCAGCTTTGCTCTGTCTGTCTTCCCATACACACCCCATGCCAGGTCTCAGCACGGGAGGTCTGGTTGAAAAACTGGACAAACGGACAGCAGTGAGGTAGTTTTATGTGCAGGGGCTTCATTGGGTAAGAACAGGGTGAGGACGAGTGGCTCCTCCCTCTTTTGTGCATGGAAAATGGAGGGGAGGAGACTGAGCAGATAAAAAGTTTCCACTGGGTAGAATGTGTTGCCAACTTCGCCTGACAGGAACCTTGAGCTGGCGAGAGCAGCTGAGGAAACTGGAAGGCTCGCCTGCGGCATTTCCTTAGCTTTGGAACACTTTTTGTTGTTGTTGTCGTTGTTGTTGTTGTTGTTTGTTGTTTTTCGAGACAGGGTTTCTCTGTATAGCCCTGGCTGTCCTGGAACTCACTTTGTAGACCAGGCTGGCCTCGAACTCAGAAATACTCCTGCCTCTGCCTCCTGAGTGCTGGGATTAAAGGCGTGCACCACCTCGCCCTAGTCAAGACACCTGCCCCTCTTTCCACAATAGCAGCTGAATCGCTCCTCAGAACTGGGAAATGTGGATGAGAAATGTGTTAAAAAAGGAAAAAAAAAAGTGGGGGAGGGGCCTGAAAGGAAATATGAAGCTGGGGATTACTCTTGGGTCTCAGCAGTGGTCAAAGGGGGAAACCATGAGAAACTGGGCTCTGAGTGCTTGGCAGGCATCCCAACCCACGAGGGGGAGGGGACGTGAGGCAGAAAGCCTTGTAGAGAGTGTGGGGCAATTCTTGGTTCTTTTTTTGGAGAGGGAAGGAGGATGAGAGAGCTTAAATAATTACCTCACACTGGAAGAAATATGTAATTATTGATTGACTATAAAGATGACCAAGGCTTTTAGTGGAGAGATGGTTGGAGTCATGTGACCTGCCAGTTTTCTTCTGCAACCAGGGTAACTATGCCTTGTAGCAGAGTTAAAGGGAGGGAAACATAGAGCTGTCTTCATAGCATGTCCCAAGAGGACTTGACTGGCTCTATATGGTGTGAGAATATCGTAAGGGCTGCATAGAGAGTAAGCAATGCCGAAATGCTTTCCATCCTTCCATGGGCACAGAGCACCTCAGGACAGCATGTCTCTGTCTACACTAGGGATGTAGCAAATGTGAGGGTGACTTGTTGGGGAGCTTTAGATGGCGCAGGAGATGTCCATCTTCACCCCTTTGAGCAAGGGAAATCCCACTGTTCATGGGAAGGGCACTTTATAGTTATCTTAGTGACTGGTCATTGTTTTGATCTTATAGCAAGAAGTCCAGACTTTCTTTGTCATCATAGCGCTGGTGTCTGTGCCGTGGATGCTTTTGATTAAGCCATTTGTTCTCAGAGCCAAGCACCAGAAATCTCAGGTAAGTGCTGGCTTTTAGTTTGCCCACTGTGGATCACAGCACACACACTCCTAGAAATGAAGTCTCGGGTGAGGATGGTGGGCTTCCCTGCAGGGCCTGGGGAGGTCTCAAGAGTGTAGCGTCCCACGAGGGCTCTTTACTTCCAGCACAATGACCGTTCATTTCCCAAACACAGTTAAGTCTTGAGTTCTTTAGACTCTGCTCATAGGATATATGTGTGTGTCCTATTCAGAATTAATTCTGGATTAATTATTTGGAATTGATCTGAAGATTACTAAGCATCTAGACTGTTGTTCGGCTTACCTTCTGGTTTGTAAAAACAGAGTTTCACTGTATAGCCTTGGCTGGTCTGGTATTCACTATGTAGCTCAGGCTAGCCTCAACCTGAAGCAATCCTCCTGCCTCTGCCTCCCTAGTACTAGGAGTACAGGCATACACCACCATGGCCCCCATAAACTTCTACTTTTATAGGGTGCCACTACAGCCTATATCTTAGGAAACCCTCATAGTAGGCACATTCAAATAGGTCAGTTTTAATGTATGAATAACTTCCTGCTATTACTAAATATCAACTTCAATCAATATTTTTTTCTTTTGTTTAACCTGCCTTGAGCCTCAGATGTATCCAGGGTATACAGTAATGTAAAGCAAATAGTATTTGGGGAGATTAACCCCTTCCAGGGAACGTGGATGATTCCCTGATGTCTTCTGTTAGTGCAGAAGATACAGCAGACTCTATTGAGATTTTTAGATACCTTCAATGGCTGTAGGCATTACATTCGACTTTTCTAAAATGCGAGGTGCCTATTAACCTCGGCTATCATTTATGTGGGGTCTGGAGAAGGAGAATAACCAAGCAAAAGGCCAAATAATCATAACATGATAGATGAGAGATACCTAGCTGACGTTGAATGAGGGCCACTCTTTTGTTAATACCTCAATAACTCGGAGGCCAAGCTGAAAGGTGTCTTCCTCTCCTTGCTTGTCGACAGCTGCAATCTTTCACGATCCACGAGGATGCTGTGGAGGGTGACCACTCTGACTCCTCTGCTAAGAAGACTGCAGGTGCCCATGGGATGAAGGACGGTCATGAGGAGGAGGTATCTGAGATAGAGTACCAAAGGCCAGCCTCTCGGCTTTCATAGAGTCTAGGATTGGGATATGATCTTTATAATCACAAGGGTGCAGCCACGATCTTGCCTGAATGAACTCAGGCATGGGCTAGAGGGTCTTGGAGCCTCTGCTGGTCTCAGCCTGTGTGTGGCTCCTTAGTCGGGATGTTTCAGAAAGCCCAGGGATATAGCTCAGAACAGGGAGTTAACATAGAATATGAAAATGCTTTACTATTTTAGCCAATTACTGATGTTATCTTTAAGAGCATGTGTGTGCCAACCAACCTATCAGCCCAGCAGCCTAGAGGGTCTCTTGACCTGCACCAGCAACCTTGTGTGAGCCTAGCATGGGTGCCACCTCTGGTGCCACAGCTTGTGTCTAGCTTGAGGTATTGACATAAGCAGTGGATTGCTGTGGATCTCAGCTCTTTTCTTTAATATAACGTATCTGGCTTTTCTAAGCCCTGGTCTCATGTCTAGAATTCCCTGCTGTATGCTTCCTCTTGTGCAGCTCACTGTCACCCCAGGCTCAGAACCCTGTCCTCCAATCCAGTGTTAGCAATGTCATCTTGGCAGCTACTTAAGGCTCCTGTATGATCCCTGACCCCAACTGATCCTTCTTCATAGTCCCAGAATACTCAGTGAGTCAGCCAAGTACAGTCATCGTTACAATTCAGAGGCTTCTCAGCACTCTTTTCTTCTCTCTTCTCTTTCTGGTGAGATTGCAGGCTGGCTCCAGAAGTACACTGGAGGGTATTATAACCGATAAGCCACCAGAGTTGTACAAGGGGTTTAGGGCATGCCCTTTGCTGTAGATGGATTTTATTTTTTTTGGTGAGATTTCTAGAAAATTGCAGGTTTGCAGCTGAAAAGGAGAAAAAAAGGCCTTAAAAACGAATGTTAGATAAGCAAATGTTAGAATCCCTTTTAAAAAATATTTATCTTATATACAAGAGTACACGGTAACTGTCTTCAGACATACTACTTCTGTGTGTGTAGGCAGTGGATTCCATTACAGATGGTTGTGAGCCACCATGTGGTTGCTGGGATTTGAACTCAGGACCTCTGGAAAAGCAGTCAGTGCTCTTATCCTCTGAGCCATCTCTCCAGCACAAATGTTAGAACTCTTGACTCTTGCTGGCTGTCTTCCCATTTCATTCCTTATGTCCCCATTCTTCTCCTTTCTATCCTAGCCCACGGTGACTCTGTCTGATGGTAATCTAAGATACAGTTTGTAACTAACTGGAAGACAGGAGTTCAAAGCCCTCCAATTACCCTGATGTGATTAAAATTTATTATAATATATCCTATACCATAAGTATATAGATTACTGTAATAAAAAGGAAAATTAGATTTTTAATGTTCCTACTATAAAAGGAAAAGGGAAGGGAGAGAAAGAATTAATGAAATAAGATAGAACATGCTTTGTTGCAGTTCAACTTTGGAGACATCTTTGTCCACCAAGCCATCCACACCATTGAGTACTGCCTGGGCTGCATCTCCAATACAGCCTCGTACCTTCGGCTCTGGGCCCTCAGCTTGGCTCATGCCGGTGAGTGTGCAACACAGGAATGGTGAGGCAGGGGGAGGGGAGAGGTGAGTGTGCAAGCCAGGAATGTGTGGGGCAGGGGAGGGGAGAGGAGTCAGCACCCATACTATCCAGAGAACAGGTTTACTGCATTCATAAGCATGAGTGCCTTCCCTGGGTGATTTAATGCTTTTCTTTGGTGTCTTCCTGGTCCTTAAGCCACCTACTATAGCTTCCCATGCTTCTGAATTTATGTAAACACAATCTTATCTTGGGCTTGGTGTGACAAAATGCCACATCAGACTGTGTGGCTTCAGCCAGACACTGATTTTCTTACAGTTCCGGAGGCTGGAAGTTTGAGATGACAGTGCCAGTGTGGGTGGGCTGGGGTGGAAGCTTGCTTCTCTACCGTCCTCATGCAGACGTGTGGAGGAGTGAGAGCTGAGATGTCACAGGGGACAAGTTCTTAATTTCCCTAATCCCATGGCAAAGGGACCCCCTCTCATGTTTCCAATCACCTCCCCTCTAAGACCATGTCTCCAAATACTGTGACCTGGGGAGTTCAGATCTCAATGCATGAGCCCAGGGAGGGCCACAGACAAACCATGCTTCATGCATCCTTTTAGATTTAGCATTTTTGTGCCTATTTTGTGTTATTTCAAATTTGTTCCTGTTGCTGCCAACAGCTCTAGTGGGCTTACTTTCCCTGGTGATCACTGTGTGGTAGTACTGAGTACTTGTCTGGTTCTGGTTGGAAGCTCCACCACAGCCATCAAAGCTGTGGTGGACAGCTCCTGCACAACCCTCAGAGGCACCCTGGCATCTGAGGTGATAGGCTGAGAGGGATGTGCACTGAGCAGATGTGTACGTGACACAGCTGGAGGCTGAGGATGTCCCATCCACCCCCGCCTTGCTCCCACAGAGCTGTCCGAGGTGCTCTGGACCATGGTCATGAGCATCGGCCTTCGCCTTCAAGGATGGGCAGGGCTCGTTGGCGTCTTCATCATTTTTGCGGTCTTCGCTGTCCTCACCGTGGCTATCCTCCTAGTCATGGAGGGTCTCTCAGCCTTTCTGCATGCCCTCCGGCTGCACTGGTAAGCCTGCTTGTCCCCAGGGAGCTGGGGGCTGAGTTGGGGAAAGGCCACCTGCAGGGCTGGCTGGCCGGAGTCACAGTTTAACCCCGTTTGTGGAACCTTAGTTATCCATTATATAGAACGCATGGTGTAAGGGATGCATGGTGACATGTAATGACATGTAATGGATGCATGGTGACATGTATGCAGATGTGCTGGCTGCCCTGTCACAAAGCCCTCATTTGCTCTCTTGTTACTACAGCTGGCTTCAGGTCAGTGGGCAGATCTGACTCAGGCTTAGAGAGAGCCTGTGAGTCGAGTAGGGGTGCTTAGTCACTGTGGTTGCTGAGGGCAGGAGTTACAGCAGTAGCAACAAGCCACTCAATTCCACAGAGGAAACAGCGGAGTGACCCAGGAAGCCCTTAGCATCCACAGAGACAGCTGGGTTGAGGGTGCTGTGTTGTCGTAAAGCTATCCTGAATGATGACCCTCAGTACACACCGGGACTGCTATTGTTAGGAAATATTTTATTTTATTTTATTTTATTTTCATTTTATACATATGAGTGTTTTGCCAGTGTGTTTGTCTATATACCCTATGTATACAGTGCCTGTGGAGGCCAGAGGGGGGCATCAAATACCCTGGGGCTGGAGTTATACACACTCATGAGCTGCCATGTGGGTGCGAGGAATCAAGTCTTCTTCTGAAAGAGCAGCCAGTGCTTTTAAAGGCCAAGCCACCTCTCTAGTCCTAAAAAATATCCTTATGCTTACATGTTGAGTGGAGAGAATTGAAGCATCTCCTGTCACCATGCTGATTTTTCCCTCGATTGCATGAAGCACACCTCTGTAGTACCACAACACAGAAATGAGCAAGGGTGACGCTGGACATGAAGTGACTTTAAAAAACACACGCCAATAGGCCTTTTTGCAACTTGATGTGCCATGTTTGGTTGCTATCCCTGGGAGGCCTGCCCTTTTCTGAAGGGAAAACGGAGTAGGAGTGGTGGGGGTTTGGGGTAGGGGGAGGAGCTGGGAGGAGAGAGGGAGAGGGGGAGGGGGAGGGGGAGGGAAGAGGGAGGGAGGAGGGAGAAGGGAGGAAGGAGGAGGGAGGAGGGAAAGGAGGAGACACAGGCCAAGCTTCTGTTCATTCTAGACTCCACAACTGGAAGTCAGGGTGGAGATGGGAAGCCATGTACAACCGCATAGAGAGCTGAGGCCTCATGCGCTCAGATGATCAAATAAGTGTGTTGGGGGCAGGGAGCGCATCCTTGCTTGGATGGAGGCTGTGGAAGTTCATGATGTGGGGGAGGGGTGTGCTGTGGCCCATGAAGCCTGAGGAAGAGAGGTGGGAGGAAGAAGGCGTGGTAAGGAGGCTCAAAAGGTCATCTGGTTCCCATGGTGTTCTGTGCCTTGCTCCCGCCTGCCTGCCTCTAGCTGGCATTTCAATCTGCTTTTCTTGCCCTTCCCTATCACCACAGGGTGGAATTCCAGAACAAATTCTATGAGGGAGCTGGCTCCAAGTTCTCCCCCTTCTCCTTTAAGCACGTCCTGGAAGGAACAGCTGAGGAGTAGGCCTGTCTGCATCCTGGTGCAGGTGACAGCTGAAGAAGTCCACTCTTGTCTCTGACGTCAGTCCAGGCCAGGAGTCCTGTGCCACAGCCCTTCTTGGCTATCTGCAGTGTGAAGCTGTGTAAGGTGCAGCATTTAACAGGACTTAACCACCTAACTGAGGGGCTACTTTGATGAATCATGTGGACTTCATGTGTAGTCTTCGTGTTCAAATTCTAAAATAACTGGGAAACAGGGGAGGGGGACACTAGGCCACTATCTTCCTGTGATAGTTTATTTTTATTTTACTTTCTTTCTGTTTTGAGACAAGGTCTCTCTAGCTTTAACTGTCCTGGAAATAATCACACGGCCAAGGATGTCCTTGACCTTGAACTCAGGCTCCTTCTGCCCCTACTTCCCAAATGCTGAGATGACAGGCAGGAGCCCCCTCACCTGAAGTTCCTGCTGTATTTCAAGTGTTATAATCATGAAAATAAACGTCTGCTTTATTCACTGTTTCTTTAAGATGTCGTTATTCCAAATTAATCCTTAACATTTAGCATGGGCATTTAAAGGCCAACACCGAACAATGGGGCTACACAACATAATCCCCGGGCAGGATTAGGTTTGTTTTCCCTTCTCTTCCCTCTTGTCTGAGGTTTAGCATTACAAGCTTAGGGACTCTCAAACATTGTCACCCCACAGGAGGAAGCACAGCTAATGCCCTCTGTGGAGAGGGAGGCCCAGCCTGGCTCTCTGCATCCCTAAGTCCTGAGAAATGAAACATGACCACATGACATCATTCTTGGGGCGCTGTTTATTGTCAACTCGCACTGTGCTGGGGTAACTGGAGCAGGAGATGCAGAGGCATGGTGGGCTATGGAAACAGCGTACAAAGGAGACCACCTCATAGTTGGGGGACTGAGAGCCCAAAACCAATGTATTAGGATCCCTGGACTCGTGATCCCCCAAGTGCCTGAGGAGAGTCCTCCTGTGAACTGGTCTTTCTGAATGACCTGAAAGCATGTGAAGAAGTGCCAACTCTATTGAAACTCTAGAAGACTAAGACTAAGTCACATTTGTAATGCTCCACAGTTGACTAAGTCCTTTTCACATAAAGAGCTGAGCGTATTCAGTTTTCCTTTTAGATGGAAGTATGCTTGCGTGTGTTAGTGAGTGTACAGGTGCAGGCACTTATGGCGATTAGAGGACAACTTTCCATGCTATTGGGCACACCAGGCTAGCTGGCCTGTGAGCTTCCAAGGAAGCTCCTGTCTCTGACTCCCATCTTGCTACAGGCACACTGAGATGATAGACACACACTACTGTGCCTGGCTTTTACATAGCTTCTGAGGGATTTGAACTTAGGTCCTCATGCTTGTGTGGCGAGCACTTTATCCACTGGCCATCTTCCCAGCTTGGGAATCTTATCTTTTAGACCCCATTTGCTGTCCTTGTCAAGATTGACCGGGTTGATAGACGCAACCCCCAAACCTTCTATGCACTTGGCAGGGAGAGTAATTCCATTTCTAGTCCAATGATGTACATGATGAGGAACTCAAACACGGGCACCATTTGGTGCATAGAGGGCTCTCCACCTCTCTAGACTATAGAAGAGGGATTGTAGGAGCTGGGCAATGGAGGGGATACTCAAGCCAATGAAAGCTGACAGAATAGACCAGCTCTGAGTGCCTTTGCAAAGCCCATGGCTCTCCTACTGCCACCACCCTCAGGGAGTTCTAAGTTCTCAGTGCTGGTGTTCTTCTGGACACCCATCTGAAGAATGCACCTGAGTCAATGGCTCAAAGGTACCACTCACCCTTGCTCTTTCAGAAATGCCCCCCACCCTCCCCAGCCTGAGAGTGACAAGGCAGAGTCCCCTGAGGCTTGGCAGCTGGGTTCTGTCTCTGGGAACACTGTTATTTTCTTGTTAACAAGGGATCCGGTGAGGGCTGTTTTGGAGGGGGTGTGACCTCAGAACGCCAGGTGGCTCCTTAATGAATCCAGTCTGGAGAAGTGAGACGAAAGGGGGGTGGGGGGGGGAAGGGAAGGGGCCAGGCTGCTCTGAAAGGTGAGTTCAGAGGAGAGAGGCCCCCAGTGCTGCCAGAGGGCTGTGAGGAGACAGCCAGCTCACAGGGACCTGGAATTGGAACACTTTTCCAAGGAACACAGAGGTGAGAAACTTTCAGGTAACCGGCTGTTTCTACTGCTGCTGTTCAGTGTAGGGAGGGGAGAGCTGACTATTTGTGTGTGGCCCAAGGCAAATGGAGTGCGAAACTTTTTTTTTTTTTTTTTTTTTAATATTTATGTATTGTATATGTGGAGGTGTGTGGGTGTGTGTAAAATGTGTGTGTGTGTGTGTGTGTGTGTGTGTGTGTGTTTGTGCACATAGGCTTGTGCCCTATGCACATTCCCAGAAATCAGAGGACCCCGGGTGCTCTCTGTATCACTGTCTCCTAACTTCCCTGAGAAAGAGTCTCTTACTGAACCCGGAGCTCTGCTGGCAGCCAGTGAAACCCAGTGACCCTCCCAGCCCTGCCCCTCCCTGGTGCTGTTATAGAGGGCAACAACCATACTGACATTTTATACGGGTTCTAGGAATTTGAAATTTTGATCCTTATGTAAGTATTCTCCCAGCCCCTTATTGATGATGCTATAAAACAATTGCATCACACATCAGTAAAAAAAAAAAAAGATCTACAGCGGCCCAATTATTTCTGGCTTCTATTCAGTATATTGAAATACAGTAGAACGAAGTTATCAGTCTTCCTGAGACTTTGCTTACTTGGGGCCCCTCCTGTACTTTTGAGTGGCAGAGTCAACCATTTTTCTCTCCATGTCTACCCGTGTCCTCTTCTCTGGTTGGTTGAGGGGCAGGCCTTGCATCCTCCCTTCAGTGTTTGAGGACGAGCTGGCTAGAATGCTAGTTCTTTTTCTTGTTTCACTGGGTTAGTTTGGTTTACCTTCTGCCCTGTCCTCCCTCTTTCCCTCCCTCCCTCCTCCCTCCAACCCTTCCTCTTTTCCCTCCCCTCTCTTCTTCCTCATGAGACCCTCACCTACCCGAGGAGCTGTTGGCAGAGAGTATTTAATGCACTGAGTCCATTTTATAATCAAATGCTGCTACTTCATAAAAAGTTACCAACTAGGGGATGGGGAGATGGCAGAGGGAAAGGGCTAGCCCGTGTAAGCGTGGGGAGCTGAGTTTAGATCCCCAGTATATACGTAAAAAGCCAGGTGAGGTAGCATATACTTGTAATCTCAGTGTCAGGGAGGCAGAAACAGGAGGATTCCCAGGGCTCACTGGCCGGCCAGTCTAGCCTAAGCAGTGAGCTCCAGGCCAAGGAGAGACCTTGTCTCAAGGGAGATCGGTGACTTTCCTGAGGATGACACCTGAGGTTGTTCTCCACGTTCCACATGCACACAAATGTCTGGGGGCAGGGGGTAAGGGAAGGCAGCTCACAAGGAGCTCTCCGGCCCCTGTGTGTGTGTGTGTGTGTGTGTGTGTGTGTGTGCACTCGAGTGCATGTGTGTGTGTGCACTCGAGTGCATGTGTATGTGAGACACCTTTACCAAATAAGAACACCTCTCCAAGAAGTGTCCCTTCTCCTCCCGGCAGCTGTGAGATTTACAGCTGGCCTGCTCTGCCCTTTCCCTTCGACTCTAATAAATAGTCCTTAAGTTTCCATTTCAGTTCATTCTGCTTCCCCCCACCCCAATTTCTGTTTATGTCGATTCTTAAGTGGTTTTACTGAAGAGACTGAGACCGACAAAGGAGGACCCTGACTTGCTGGGACCCCCCCAAAGTTTCTGGTAACATCACTGCCCTACCTTTTAAGTCTTTACTCGGTAGAGAAGATGGACCTGTGCCCGCACTTCTAGATGATGTCACACTGTGGCTTCTGTTATTTAGAGTAACTTCCTTTTGTTTTTGCTGCTTAGGAGGGACAATTTCGTGGATTATTGCTGAGTGACATTGTTGTGATTCCCTGCTGGGAATATGTGTGCTCTCTCTATGACAGTGACTTTCTAGAGGAAAAAAAAACCCCAAAACAAAACAAACAAACAAACAAAAAAAACCCCAAAACCCAAAAGACACAAAAGGATTTCATTGCCACAGGGTAGTTGTTTTAATGTCTATCTTGTGTGTCACCAACTATGTCGGACAATTCTTAGGACATGGAACACATTACCCCCTCCCTTGAAGTCCTCACAGGGGCTCACAAAACACAAGACATCGCTCCAACACTTGACGCACAGGGATGCCCATCCTGGGCTACTGTAGACAACGGTCTGTGGCTTCTAGGTTCTAGGAAGAGGAGACATGTTTGTGGGCATGTCTGGGTGTGATGTGTCAGTTTTATTGGACTACAAGAAGTTGTCACATCACACACAGAGACTGTATCCATTTGGAGGTAAGTATACAGCTATGGAGCCATCCCGAATGTTTGTGGCTAAATCTCCTCACCTCAAGTTGTTGCATTTCACTGCTGCTGCGGCCTCTTCCTCCTCTCTCCTTCGCTCCTCCACCTTGTGAGGCAGTTAGCATAAAGCTTTAGTATAGAACACAGTGTCGTGTGCCTCCTGTGTAGGGTCCATCCCTCAGACTGGCTGCATCCTGTGCCAGCTGTGCAGACTACGCCCTTGTCTCACATGTCCAGCAGTTACTCTTTCCCGGCACCCTCGTCCGAGTCAAACAGATCTCTTCCATACCCAACTTATTCACTTGACATCATGTTGCTACCCACAGCGGGATTTCTTTCTTTTATGGCTGGATAATACTCTGTTTTATGTACATTGCTCACTTTTCTCATGCGCACACCCATCTGCGCACACCCATCAGTAGATGGTTAGGTTGCTTCCTGTCTTGGCTGTTGTAAGTGATGTTGTAGTATGACCCGAGATACAGGTTTTCCTTTAGGATAGCTGCCTCCAGTTCCTCTGGAGAACCGTGTCACTAGAGTTTGAAACATTGCATAATATGATAGTTCTACTTTTACTTTTTTTTGAGGAAACATCTTACTCTACCCACCATGGCTGTGCCAATTTACACTAATTTATAGTGTGCGAGGGTCCTACAGCTTTCCCTGTGTCACACACATGTGTCACACACATGCTCTGCCACTGAGTTACATCCTCAAGCCCTTTTCCAATGTTTTGATAATCGCTATTCCCAGGAGTGTGAGTATAAGTTTCTTTGTGGCTTATGAGCCACTCCCCAGTCTGTCCCAGAGTTATTGACTTCATATGGCCTCTTTTGAGTGTTTTGTTTTGATGACACTGAGTCCTCCCATGTAACCCTGACAACCAGTGAGGTTTTCATTTTGAATTTTCTATGAGAAAATATACATTTTAACATCCTCACTGTATTTCCAGGTTTTTCAGTCTTCTTCTTCTTCTTCTTCTTCTTCTTCTCCTTCTCCTTCTCCTTCTCCTTCTTCTTCTTCTTTTTTTTTTTTTTTTAAATCAAGTCAGGGTTTCTCTGTCCTGAGTGCTGAGATAAAAGGCATGTGCCACCGTTGCTTGGGTCAGTAATCACTTGTGTGTGTGTGTGTGTGTTTGTGACAGCAAATGCTTAATTAGCAGTCCTAACAGCAGCAGTGACCAGTGCTCTTGGCTTCCTCTTACGGAGCAGGTCAGTGCACAAGAGTAGTCTGTCATGGACGAAATGGATGACAGAGGACAAACATATCCTAGAACTTGCATGTGCACGTGTGTGGGTGCTCATGCGTGTTGTATGTAGAGATCAACCTTAGGTGCCTGTGCATGTATGTTCATGTGTATGTGCATACTATGGGTCAACCTAGGGTGTGGTTACTCAGGAAAGCTGTGCACCGTTTTCTGAGGCAAGGTCTCTCACTGGCATGCAACTCACAGATATGGCCACACTGGCTGGCCAGAAAGCCCCAGGAATCTTCTAGTCTCCACATCAGTTTTTTCCCCATGGGTTCTATGTATACAAAAAGCTCCTCATGTGTGCACAGAAAGCACTTTGCTGACTGAGCCTCTCTACCAACCTACCTTCTA
This sequence comes from Mus minutoides, assembly GCA_902729485.2. NCBI lineage: Eukaryota > Metazoa > Chordata > Mammalia > Rodentia > Muridae > Mus > Mus minutoides. The sequence goes on along the minus strand of LR749961.1, from coordinate 637,177 downwards.
GGACTTCTGGGGGCTCAAGGCAATTTTACATGGAGTGGACTTGGCGTGTCATATGTATTCTATAGCCATGATATTTCTTCTCTGCTATTCACCCCAGCTTCATTAGGGAAGCTGTGTGGGGAAATCAGTGCCCTAGATGGCAGCCAAGCAGACAGAGCCCGTGACTATCATCAGCCTTCGGAAACTGAGCCAGGCAGCCCCAGAACCGCAGCCGAAAGGTAAGACCATCCCCCATATGCCAGCTTTCAAACTAGTGCTTAACATTGCTATAATACTGAATTAGGGGATCAAGGCCGTGGGTCAGGTGGTAGCTGTTTGCCTAACCTGCACAAAGCCCTAAATTTGATTTTCAGTACCACATAAACTGGGTACAGAGGTACATGTCTGTAATCCCACATGAGAGGTAGAGGCATGAGAACAGGAGTTCAAGGTCATCCTCAGCTATGAAGGTGTTTGAAGTCAGTCTAGGCTACACAAGACTGAGAAATAAATAATAATGTATACACCTGCAGAGGTGGGCCATGGTCCTCAAGGGTTCCCCTGCCCCCACACCGGGTGGTCCTCATACTCTCTGCCTTCCTTGTCAGAGACGAAGACATTCACGGTGGAGGATGCGGTGGAGACCATCGGCTTCGGACGCTTCCACATTGCACTCTTCCTAATCATGGGCAGCACCGGGGTGAGCGCACGTGGAGAAGCTCTGCGGCTGTGATTCTGTCCTCACTGTTTACCACCAAGTCCTGCTGACCCCCAGCACTGGGCTGTCCCTTCCCAGGAGTGGGAATCCTGTGGCAATTATTTCATGAGCCTTTGCAGTAGGTTGGCTGGGAACAATGGAATGCATGTGTCTGTTCTGGCAATTCAAGACTCATCTTAAAGGTCTATACTGAGCTCTTGGAAAGAAGGGAAAGGGCCGTGGGGTTACTTCATGTGGAGTAGACACAAGCTCTGAGCATGTGTGCATTGGTAACACCTGGAGCACCTGCTGTCGGGAAGACTCTAGATCCCCTAAGAGACTCAGTCATTTCCTTAATATCAGTGGTATTTGTTTCTCCTAAATCCTTGGTGTTGTGTGCTAGGCATGGTGGGTACATCTGTAGTCACCGTATTTGTCAGATAGCTATAAGAGGATCAGGAATTCAAGGTTCTCTTCTGCTAGGTGTTGAATTTGAGGCTAGCTAGGGATACGTGAGATCTAATTTTCCTCCAGATGTACACAGTGACACATACCCTTATACACATATGCACACACAGATTAGGCTTTTTTAAGTTTTAGGAAGGGCTGGTGAAAAAGAGCTTGCCTAGCATGTGAAGCTCCAGCAAGACTCTGGGATAGATGCCCACCACCCCCAGTACAAAGATCAAATCAAATCAAATCTTTCTTTTGGGAAATGGGGTTTTATTTTGTTGTCCTTGGTATGGTGGATTAGGTGACTGCTGTCCTAAATATTTAATTCTCTTAAGACTTTCACCAAATATTTACTAACCGAAAGCAGGTAACACATGGGTGTGATTCTGGGACTTGAGAGGAGGAAGCAGGAAGATTGGAAGACAAGTTTGGTAAATTGAATGCTTCTCTGAGATGGTCATGATGTCTGAGTCCTGTGCTAAAACATCCCAGTATCTGAACTCTGAGCATAACTGCGATCCTGTAGGGGAGACAAGCCATACACTAACAAGAAAGCCCGGCAGTTAGGGATCACGGTTCTCCCTTTCCATGTCAGGCCTCCACATTTCTGTAATAAACAATCCTATGACTGTCCCAGCGGTGTCATGGAGAGAACCCAGAGACAAACATGCTCTCTTCCTTTATTTCTCCTTCCTCTTCTTTGTCTATGATGTCAGTGTTTGTTTTGTCCTACAGGTGCAAGTCCTCAGATCTGGTTGGGCACAGTGGTAGTAGGCACTATAGTCCCAGTAGATACCTAGCCTGAGGTATGAGGATCACTTGAGGCCAAGAGTTCAAAGCCAGCCCTATCTCAAAAACAAAGCTTGTGCCTGAATCTGAGCCCCAGCATCCATACCAAGGCTGCATTCAGTGGTGATGCACCTGCAGTCCCAGTGGGAGGGGAAGATAAGGGTCCCTGGTATCAAGACAAATCCGTGAGCTCGTAGAGTAAGAGACCAAGAAAATAAGGATGGGCTAGAGGGATGGCACTTGTTGCTCTTGTAGAAGACCCAGGTTTCATTACAGCACACACAATGGCAGCTCACAACTATCTGTAACTCCAGTTCCAGGGGACCCAATACAACCTTCTGTCTGCCATGGCTTCTGCATACTTATGGTACACATGCATACGCAAACACACACACTCACACACACACACAAGCACACACTAAATTAAATACTAGAATAATATTTAATATCATACTAATATAGTATACTAATATAAAATTCAGTATAACAAATATTAGTATATTGTATTAGTATTAATTATTTACTATTTGTATATAATATTATTAATTTGTATAACATATTATATATATTTATGTATGTATATGTTAGAAGTGAGTTGTATTCACACTTGGGCATGTCTCTCTCTGCAACTGTCTTTAAGAAGCTCATCCTGTGCTATCAAGTCTCTGGTAGGTTGGTTGGTTGGTTGGTTGGTTGGTGTTTTGTGGGTCTTCTAAAACCTAATTCACCTGTTTCTACTCGTTCATTTTTGGCATCTGCTTTCTTTCCCTGGGAGATAAGCCCACCCTGAAATGGAGTATTGGATATGTACAAAAAGTTCATTGTTTTTAGTTAGATTTGCTTGCTTGGGAAGAGGAAACCTCAACCAAAAAATGGACCCCATTAGAGTGGCCTGTGGGCATGTCTGGGGAGCATTTTCTTGATTGCTGATTAATGCAAGGGTAGGTTGGATGGATGCTTATTATGGGTGGTCCCAACCTTGGGCAGATAGGCCTGGGCTGTTTGAGAAAGGTAGCTAAGCAAATCTATAAATAACATTCCTCCATAGACTTTGCTTCAGTCCCTGCCTGCAGGTTTCTGCTTTGAGCTCCTACCATGGTGTTGGGGATTGGTTCTAATGCTTTGAATTAATCTGGCCCCCCAAATTGGGAATCTGTGTGTCCAAACGCTGAAGGTCCTTGTCCCAAATTGGTTTTTGATCGATCAATGAAGAACCAATGGCCAATGGCTGGGCAGGTAGATTGAGGTGGGACTTTTAGATTTGTGGGGCTAGGAGAAAGGAAGGGGAAAGAGATCACCATGTCTCAGAAGGAGATGGATTTAGAGCTGTAGAAGAAAATTCATTCAGAATGTAGGTGGAAAGGGAAAGCAGCCCTATAGGAGGAGCTGCCCAGAAGGTAATAGGGCGGCAGAGATAAGACATAGATTTAGAAGATTTTGAGCAAGGGGTACTGGAAGGAAATGTAGGCTAACTGGGCAGAGGATTAGAACTGCCCAGCCTTTGAGCTAGCTAGTCAAGGCATATTTAAAATTAACTGGTGTGTGTGTGTGTGTGTGTGTGTGTGTGTGTGTGTGTTTCATTAGTGAATCCAGATAACTCTTGGGCAGGTGTGTGCTTGCGACCCATAACACAGTGTGGTTTAGCTAATTCTCCATATACCCTGGCTTCTCTCTGCGATGGACTGTAGTCTGTATGTTAAATACACCTTTTCCTCCCCTGGTTGCTTTTGGTCATGATGTTCATCACACCACGAAGCAAACTAGAACACTAGTTATCCATTCTCTTCTTGAAACGCTCAGTAGTAGCTCGTGCTGTGCCATGTGCTCAGGAGACACTGTGTCCTGATTATGAGCTCTGAACCTGTGTCTATTGTATTACTGTTTCAGCCTTCAGAAACTCCCCAGTCTTCTTAAGATCCCAGCTTCCTGATGTGAGAAGCTATTTTAAAGCCCCATTTGGAAAGGTGTGTCCTACCATCTGAATCATATGCCGAGGTTAGCCAGGCCCACCCATTAGCTAAGTACCTGGCCCCTCAGTCAGTGTAACTGAGCAAATACACAGGCTAGCAAGATCACAAGGGAATATGTGCTCTCAGTCTTTAGGGATACTCTCAAGTTGTGCAAACTATGAATATTACATCTATGAAAGCTAAGGGTGGACTATAGGTATCTATTTTCTTTTTGTTCTGCTTTGGGTTTCTTCATTCAGGGTTTTGAAGCCATCCAGTGCTGATCTCAAACCCATGATGCTCCTGCCCAGTGGGATCCCGGTGTATACTACTGTGACTGGCTCTGCTGTATCCCCCTCCATCCAGGGGAGTGACTCCTAACCATATAATGCTGTGACCCTTTAACACAGTTCCTCATATTGTGGTGACTCTCCCCCACCATAAAATTATTTTCATTGCTGTTTCATAACTGTAGTTTTGCTACTGTTATGAATCATAAGATAAGTATTTGTGTTTTCTGGTGATCTTAGGTGACCCCCCCCCCAGGTTGAGAACTGCGGACCTAGGGGAAAGAGGACATTGGGACTAGGAGGGTGACATGCTTGTGTGGAGCTGAGGTGAGCTGTGTATAGATGTGGCTTTGTGTCCTCCTTCTCTTTCAGGTTGTGGAGGCCATGGAGATCATGTTAATAGCAGTTGTGTCTCCTGTTATCCGCTGTGAATGGCAGCTGGAGAACTGGCAGGTGGCGTTTGTCACCACGGTGAGTACCTGCTGCCTGTGCCCTGTGAATGAACAACGTCAACGCCCAGCTTTCTTTCCAGTACTCTGAGAGCTCACAGCCAACCCTAACCTGTGATGGGCAGTGCTGGCCTCCAATGCACATGGGCTTCCAGCCCTATGCAGTTAGCATTCAATGCCTTTCTTTCTCTCTTTCTCTTTCAGTCTAGTGAGTAACTGTGAGTAGCCAAACATTCCTAGCTGATGTTATCTCCTCAATAATTCTAGAACAGTCTCACCTCTATGCACTGCCATCAATCACAGCCCCAGCCCTTCCTCTCTAGCATCTTGCCCTCCAGCTGATCTCCACTCAACATCCATCAAAGCATTAAGCCCTCCCTGAAAAAGACATTTGACACAGTATGTGTTGTACTTTTAAGATTCCCAGTCTATGTAACAAGAAGCAACTTTGCATAAAGGATTTGTACTTCATAGTCATTATGCTTCTTACAAAACGGATATTAAAATGTCCTTTCTATCCGGCACATGGTTTGGCTAGTATGCAAAGAGGACCTATTGAAAATGTGAGGCCATGTCATGGATGTGAGAAGCCACTGAAGGTCTTAAAGAGGGCCATGATTGGGTGTTCCAAGAAATCTGAGGAATTATGGCGGTGTGTGGTGGTGAACACACTGGCAGTGCCTGGAGGTGAGACTGTGTATTCTGGAATTAGTGAGGCAATGACATCAGCCTATGAGTTCTGGAGAAGCACAAGGTAATGAGAAAGGAGTTGGCTCTATGTCTTAGTCAGGGTTTCTATTCCTGGACAAAACATCATGACCAAGAACCAAGTTGGGGAGGAAAGGCTTTATTCAGCTTACATTTCCACACTGCTATTCATCACCAAAGGAAGTCAGGACAGGAACTCACACAGGGCAGGAAGCAGGAGCTGATGCAGAAACCATGGAGGGATGTTACTGGCTTGCTTCCTCTGGCTTGCTCCGCTTGCTTTCTTTTGGAACCCAAGACTACCAGCCCAAGGATGGCACCACCCACAATGGGCCCTCCCACCTTTGATCACTAATTGAGAAAATGCCTTACAGCTGGATCTCATGGAGGCATTTCTTCAAGGGAGGCTCCTTATTCTGTGATAACTCCAGCTGTGTAAAAAACCAGCCTGTACAGCTTACTTGTCATTAAATCTGATTTTAATAAAGACAGTACCTAACATAGAATGACATTCCAGGACATGGCTAGACTGAGAGAACTGTCTGGGAGTCAGGAAGGTGGTGACCTGTAATAGACAGCTGGCAGAAGCTTCGAGGGAGAAATTCTGTAAGACATGGTTAATTGTCCAGTGCCTACCCTGACCAGTGGGAATAAGACATAGGACAACCAGGTTCCTTCTCAAGACGGTTTGCTCAGGATATGTGGAAAGGCAGAATGGCAGAATGGGGCCCCGAACCCCACCAGGAGCAGCCAATTAAACCCTGTCCTGGCCAACCGCCGAATGCCACGTGGCTCCTGCTCATACGCCAGGTAGTCTTGGGCGTAAGATCAGACCATAGCTGACACAGTCTAATGCCAATTAGAAGTTGTTTATGCCAGTAACGCTAAGGCGGTCAGCGCCATCTTTAAGGAGCGGCTGCAAGGCTCCCTACAGTTCATGTCTGAGAGTAGTTATGAAAAATTCTAGATGCTTTCTTGTTGACCCCCCCCCGCCCCATTCCCTGGCTTATATTCTTTTGCCTTAGTTAGATTCTCATTGGTGTAAAGATACACCACTGCCACAGTAACTCTTATAAAGGAAAACATTTAGCTGGGGCTGGCTTACAGTTTCAGAGGCTCAGTCCATTACCATTATGGTAGGAAACAAGGCAGTGTGCAGGCAGACTTAGTGCTGGAGCAATTGGGAGTTCTACAACTTGATCCGAAGACAACAGAAGGAGACTGTGTCACACTGAGTATAGCTTGAGCATATATAAAACCTCAAAGCTTGCCTTTACAGTGACATACTTCTTCCAACAAGGCTACACCTACTCCAGTAAGGACACACCTCCCAATAGTGTCACTCCCTATGGGCCAAGCATTCAAACACATGAGTCCATGTGTGTGTGTGTGTGGGTCATACCTATTCAAACCTCCATACCTTTCTACCTTGCAAGGATATGGACAGAGGAGTGACCCTTGCTTGGTAGGATAGTGAGGACAGATGGTCACCTTTCCACTCACAGTCTCCTCTGAACTTGAATCTGTGATGGACCTCCACTCTCTCCCTAAGAACTTCTCTGTAACCTCTTACTTAATGTGTAGTATGTTCTGTTATGGTTTGTATATGCTCAGCCCAGGGAGTGGCACTATTAGAAGGTGTGGCCTTGTTGGAGTAGGTGTGTCACTTGGGTGTGAGCTTTAAGATCTTCATCCTAGCTGCCTGTAAGTCATTCTTCCACTAGCAGCCTTCAGATGAAGATGTAGAACTCTCATCTCTCCCTGCACCATGCCTGCCTGGATGCTGCCATGCTCTTGCCTTGATGATAATGGACTGAACCTCTGAACCTGTAAGCCAGCCCCAATTAAACATTGTTCTTATAATGTTGCCTTAGTCATGGTGTCTATTCACAGCAGTAAAACCCTTACTAAGGCAAGTTCAAATCCTGCTTCTTTCCATGTCTTGGAGGATGAAGGCTTAGGGTCCAGATGTGTGTCCAGTCACAGCAGGACATCTGTCCTTTCCTGAAAAAAACAAAAACAAAAACAGAAGAGTGTGTAGTGCTTAAGTCAGAAAGTTATTTGGTGATTAATTGGGGATCTCACTAGCAGCTCAGGCTTTTCATTTGTATGCCCCACCCCCACCCCCATTCAGTCTCTGGGTGCTGGGATTACAGATGTACCACTCTACTTGGCAGAATCCTATTTTATATTAAATAAGAGGTCAGAGCTCCACAGGGAAGAGTGCTAAAGAGCTGTGAAGTGTCCTGTTGCCATACAGTGTTACAGAAATGCAGGCTTCGGGGCTAACACAAGCTATGAGTCAAGTTTCTGTCCCAGAAAGTAGAGCCCAGGGGGGGGAAAAAAAGCAAAGACTATACCAGAAAGTGGGAAGACTCCAAGTTCATGGATTGACAGAATTAACACTCTGAAAGTGGCTATATGTATTGGTGAGGGCAGCCTAAGGATTCACTCCAATCCCTATCAAAATTCCAATGATACTCTTTGAAGAACTAGAAAGAAACAATCCTAGTGTTAATGTGTAAACACAGAAGATCCCTCATGGTCAAAGCAACTGTAAGCAGAGAGATTAATGCAGGTCCCTGATTTCAAATGACATTACAGAGCCATAATGACAAACACAGATCGGTGCTGGCCAAAATGCAGATGGAGGGCATACAGCAGTTGACCCAGACATAAATCCCATGGCCGTGGCCACGCAGGTTTTGAGAAAGGTGTTAAAAATACCTATGGGAGAACATATAGCCTGTCTGCAAAGGGTGCTGGGAAAACTGAGTACACACACACACACACACACACACACACACACACGAAGAATGAAATTAGAATTACATCTTGCCTTGCACAAAAATCAATTCAAAATGGATCAGAGACCTTAATATAAAACCTGAAACACTAAAACTGCCAGAGGGAAACAGGAGGAATCCTTCAAGACACAAGAATAGGCAAGGACTTTCTGAAAGACTCCAATAACACAGGAAATGACCCCAGTTGACCAGTGGGATTATGTGAAATTAAAAAGCCAGCCAAGGAAGCAGAGTGCAGAGGCAACCTACAGAAAGGGAGAAAAATCTCTGTCAGCTCAGACAGGAGGCCAATACCAAAAAACATGTAAAGAATTGGGGGGGAAAAACCCACCAAGAACCCAAATTTTCCTTTAAATCATTGATGTGGTATATGGTATGAACAGTTCTCCAAAGAAGAAATTTAAACAGCCAGTGGACATTTAAAATATTCAGCATCCTTAGCCATCAGAGAGATGAAAATTAAAATGACTTCAAGATTTCCTATCACCACAGTCACAATGGCTGGTCATGCAGAAAACTAGTGACCACTAATGTTGGCAAGGGTGTGGGGGAGGGGAAGCCCTTATTCACTGCTGAGACTGATGTAGCCTCCATGGAAATCAGTATGCAGCAGGCTTCTCAAAAACACTAAGACTAGAGTTATTACATGACCCAGCCATACTGCTCCAGGGGATACTCTTAAAATACTCTTGGTCCAGCCACAGAGACGCTTGCACCGCCATGACTGCTGCCCTGTGCACACTGGCTAGAGACGGAGTCATCCTAGAGGTCCCACCAGCAGATGAACGCACAAGAAAATGTGGTGCATGTACAAAGTAGAACTTTAACCAGCCATAAGGAAAAAAAGAGTTATGACACTGTATGGAAATGTATGGAACTGGAAATCATTATGTTAAACCAAGTATCCTAGACTCAGAAAGGCAACCACCACATGTTTTCTCTCACATGTGGGTCTCAGCTTCTAAGTTTTAAATATGTGTTTAGGGCAGATATGTGCCATGAAGCTAAGATGAGGACCATGAAGTGGGAAAAGATGTCTAGGGAGGGTCGGGGAAGATGAAAACCGAAGATAACAGAATATATGGGACATGACAGCGGGGAATGGGGGGGGGGGAGGGCATCAGGAAGCAGGAGAGGAAGGAAAGGAGAGGGAAGGAGGCTGCATAGTGCTGGAAGCAAAGCTGGCATCGTGCCTCTCTTCCTGGAGGCAGCTGCCAGGAGGCTTCCTAAGGGGAAAGCAATTGTCTGGAAGGCAGAAGTAGGTGCTAAGTGCACAGGCACACACTTAGAGCCAGGGCAGAGTGAAGTGTTAGACAAGAGAGGAAAACAGGCGGCTCTGCCTCAGGGTATACAGTTCAGAGATTTTGTGTATTTTTTTTGTTGTTTATGGAAACAGGGTCTCTATTCATAAGCACCAGCCAGCGCTTACATACTGAACCAAGTCTCCTAATATGGTTGGTGGGAATGAAAACCAGGCCTGGCTGGAAGGCCCTCAGCAAGACTGAGGCTGGGACAAGTTTATTGTAAGCAATCAGACTTTTTATATGCTTATCAGAAACAGAAAACAGTTGTAGTTGCCAGGATACGATGTTGTTCACAAGTTATACAGGGTACATAAGACTAATGACTAATTAAGAGTAATTACCCAGCCAAGCTTCTATGTGCTTTGCTGATTTCTAGGGAACGCAGAGATAACACAGGTGACTCGAATGTTCCACTGCCCCGGGGAGTGCCCCGGTTTCTCAGGAACTGAAAGACACACAGTGCCCCAGAAGTCAGGATTTTAACCTGAAAAACCTATGACCAGTGCCTGTCAAGGCAGCTAGATCAGGCCGAGTCTATAATTCTCTGCATCCACGTAGCCCAAACTGGCTCCAATACACTCTGTACCCTCTTGCTTCTACCTCCAGAGTGCCAGGATTAGACATGAACCCTCATGCCTGATAGAACCCAGGGCTTTATGAGTGCTAAGCAAGCATCCTACTAACTGAGCCCTACCCCCAGCCTTTGAGAAGTACAAAGACAGGCTGCTCTGGTGGCAGCAGCTTATGTTGAAATAAGGCATAACAGGCATGACCAGATCTTGAATGACAATGGAAAGTCACAGCTTTGGTCTGGGCATAGCTGAAGCCAGTGTCTGGGAGAAGGGAAGCAGTCTCCTGCTCTGTGGACCCTTTTCCACCCAGGGCATGTTGGTACCGTACATTTGTAAAAGAAGTGTATACACTGACCTCAGGAGCCTGCCTGTGCTCCCTGAGATCTGGAATGCTTTGGGAATCCTATCTGCAGTCTAATTTTACTTGGTTGGGGTGGCTATTTGCTTAATGTAGCAAACACACAGTTTACTGGTGTATTCTGCTTAGAACATTGTTATTTTTTTCCCCACCCTGATTCTAGATGGTGTTTTTTGGCTACATGGTATCCAGCATCCTTTTTGGTCTCCTGGCTGACAGATATGGCCGCTGGAAGGTAGGTCAGGCCATGTAGGATTGCACACACCCCACAACCCCCTTTGGGACACTCTCCCTATTGCTTCTCTTCCATGGACTAGCCCCATGTCAATTCTTCTCACCACAAAGAGGATAAGAGATAGCTTATTCAGGAACCAAACACAAGTGACTGTGACCAGCAGGAACAGATTCAGGTTATCCCAAATACCACATTTGTGCTGGCTACTTGTATGTCAACTTGACACAAGCTAGAGTCATCAGAGAGGAGGGAGCCTCAGTTGAGAAAATGCCTCCATAAGATCCAGCTGAAGGTGAACCGGTAGGGAGCTGTCTTAATTAGTGGTGGACGAGAGAGGGCCTGGCCCATTGAGGGTGGTGCCATCAACAGGTTAGTGGTCCTTGATTCTAGGAGAGCAGACTGAGCGAGCCATGTGGAGCAAGCCAGTTAGCAGCATCCGTTCACAGCATCGGCATCAGCTCCTGCCTCCAGGTTTCTGCCCTGTTTGTGTTTCTGTTCTGACTTCCTTAGATGGTGAACACTGATGTGGAAGAGTAAGACAAACCCTTCCCCAACTTTCTTTGGTCGTGCAGCAATAGTAACCCTAACTAAGACAATGTCCCAACTTGGTCTTGCTATTTAATACCAAATACACCTGCTGGGGACATTAGATTGGTGACTTAAGCAAGGCAGGGGAATCTCTGCTATAGGGCCCAGATGTTATCTGATGATGCTTTTTTTTTTAGTTTGGAGACAGTGAAAGCTAATTAAGTTAATATAATCTAAAGGTTTTACCTTACAATCACTAGGATGTTGGATCTGATACAGAGGTGGGTGAAAAGTGTTTATTGAGAGAGCTAAGGATATCCTAAGATAATTTGGCTTTGGATCTTCAGTCGTCCAGCTTTCTGAAGTTACGGTTCTCAGCAGCCAACCAGTTCTGCAAAATCATCCGCATAGCTGCGGTGTTCCTGGGAACTTTAGTTCATACTTTTGTTCTTGTAAATAAGAAAAAGCAATGCTCCAAGTTTGCTTCATATACTCTTTCCAACACAGGGTCTCCTTTTGCTTCTAACAGCTCTGGGAGGAGGGAGGACAGAGCTTTGTTTTGTGTTACCTCTGAGGGTGGACATGCTAGACACAGTAAAGGGTCTTTCAGACAGGGAATGGCCTGGTGTGTGTCAGTGGAGACTGTGAGAAACCAGCAGGTGCTGTGATCTGATGTTCCACAGAGGAAGCGCCCACCTCGGGAGGTGTCCCGTTCATTCCCCAGGCAGGTCCAGCAGGTGCTGTGATCTGATGTTCCACAGAGGAAGCGCCCACCTCGGGAGGTGTCCCGTTCATTCCCCAGGCAGGTCCAGTAACAAGTGTTCTTTCCTTGCTTCAGATTTTGCTGCTCTCATTCCTGTGGGGAGCCTACTTCTCCTTACTGACCTCTTTCTCCCCCTCCTACATCTGGTTTGTCTTTCTGCGGACCATGGTAGGCTGTGGAGTGTCTGGCCATGCACAAGGGTAAGACTTGCTCCAGCGTCTTTGGGAGAGAAATGTTGATGCCCTACATGTGCACGAATGCACTTGAAAATGTGGGCAAACACACACAGACAGACAGACAGACAGACAGAGAGAGACAGAGAGAAAGACAGAGACAGAGAGAGACAGAGAGACAGAGAGACATACTTGTACACAGACACACACATAGAGAGAGACATGCACACACATGTACGCATTCACACATAGAGTGTGGGGGACACAGATTTATATACAGCTAGACAAAACACACACATGCACACAGAGACAGAGACATACATACATGCACACAGTCACAGACAGACATAGAGACAAAGAGAGAGAGAGAGACACACATATACACATTCAGAGAGAGAGAGAGAGAGAGAGAGTGGGCGGAACACAGATTCATATACAGGCAGACAGAACGAGCACGTGCATGACTATGCTAAGTAGGTGAAGCTCATGTTAGTCCTGTAGCTCAGTGGCAGAAGTGGTTAAGTCCTGTTAGTCCTGTCAAGGTCTTGGTTTGGAAAGTAGGTCAAGGCGTGCGGGATTTAAGCTTTTTCCTGTACACTGTTTTGTGGCAATCTTCCTACCCCTTCCTGTTGTCCCCTGTCAACCCCTTTTACTTCAAAGGAGATAAGAGACAGCTTACTCTGGGGCCAAATACAAGCACTTGTAACACTCAGGAGCAGCCATCCATTACAAAGTGCCATTGCCCTATAGTTTAAAACTACACCCGATTAAAGAAATGGCTCAGGGGTTGAGTACTTACCACTCTTGTAGAGGGGCCCAAATTCAAATCAGCTGCAGGGAAAATTTGATGCCTCTGGTGTCCTTTGGAACCTGCAAAACACACTCATGTGCACATGAACACACACACACTTAAAAATAAAACAAAAAATATTTGAGAAAAAAATTTAGATAAAAATAAATAAATAAATAAAAAACAAAACCCATACCAGAAAGAATTTGCAAAGCAGAGGGAAAAATCCTGAAGTAGGCTTAAATGAATGTGGCTGTCTGTTTCCTGCCAACCTGTCTCCTGCTGCTAGGTAACTGCACAGGTTCTCAGTGTTTGGGTATGAGTTGCTGTGTTAATGTTTCCATTATGGGGCCATCTAGCAATCCACAGAACCCCTCAGGCTATTCCCTCTGGGGTACCTTGAGGCATGTTCTCCTCCAGTCTCGACAGGAGACGTGAAAGCACCTGGCATTGCCTTAATGTGTCAGAAACAGAAGTGTTTTTCCCTGGGGCATTAGTTAAGTATCTGAGCTGAGAGCCAGATAAGAGTAGATGCTGAAAGAGCTTAAAAATCTCCTTCAAGAAGGAGCCCAATCAATACTTAAGAATGAAGGAAGGAGGGCTGGTGAGATGGCTCAGCGGGTTAGAGCACCCGACTGCTCTTCCGAAGGTGATGAGTTCAAATCCCAGCAACCACATGGTGGCTTACAACCACCCGTAACAAGATCTGACGCCCTCCTCTGGTGCGTCTGAAGTCAGCTACAGCGTACTTATGAAGAATAATAAGAAATGAATCCTTGGACCGGAGAGACCAAC
>LR749961.1:599094-623438 GCA_902729485.2 Mus minutoides | reverse complement strand
GGAGCAAGCCAGGCTGTCCAGAGCGAGCAGAGCCGAACGGGGATGGCCGGAACGAGCAGGGCCAAACCGGAGCAAGCGGAGCCTATCGGAGCGAGCGGGGCTGGCTGGAACAAGCGGGGGCCGTAGGGGGGGGGGCGGCCGGGAGCAAGTGGGGCTGGCCGGAGCGAGCGGGGTCGAGCAGAGCGAGCGGGGTTGACCAGAACAAGGGAAAAAAGAAAAAAAAAAGAATGAAGGAAGGAAGGAAGGAAGGAAGGATGGATGGATTAGCTCTGGCTAATAATGCTACCAGAAATCAATGTAAAATTGCTGGGCTGCCATTCTGTTTCTTCTATTTACGAGTCACTCGTACTTCATTAGGAACCATTAGGTCCCATGCATGAACCACAACTGCACTGTGACTGTCCTCAGTGAACATTCTTTGCCTCTCCTTGGGTATATTTTTATTTCTTAAGTGTCTTTTACATCAAAAAGGTGGTTCAATTTGACGAAGTTGTTTCCCAAAGCTTTTCTTGGTTGAAGCAGAAGGATTAATGTCCCTGTTTAAAATGACCGCGGTGGCAAAGTGACCAGTGAGGAGCAGTCAAAAGTTCATGTCTCACTGGAAGTGGAAAGTCACTGTAACAATTATAGCTTCATATACAATGAGCTTCTTTTTGGTTAAAACACTTTTTAGATTTATGTGTGTGAGTGCTTTGCAGCATGTATGTGTGTATATATGTTCATATGTATGTATGTTATGTATGTATGCATGCATACATGCATGCATGTGTATCCTGTGAGTGCCTGGTGCCCTCTGAGGTTAGAAAAGGGTGTCAGATACCTTGGAACTAGAATTAAGGATGATTATGAGTACCAATGTGGTTCTGAGACCCAGTCTCAGGTCCCATGCAGGAACCACAGTGCTCTTAACTGCTGAGCCATCCCTAAAGCCTCCCCTCCCCCTTATGCTTATAAAGTCTTTATTGAGGTGAAAACTTGTGATCATTTAAAGGAAAGTTGCTTGGTTTTCTAAAAACAGAATGACCCTGTTTCTCTATTCCCTGTACAGGTTAATCATAAAGACTGAATTTTTGCCCACAAAATACCGAGGCTACATGCTGCCCTTGTCACAGGTAAGGTGAAGTGGGACCTCCTCGGAGCCTCGTGCTTCTGAAGGAACAGGACTGTGGGTTGCCTTCCTTCCAACCAAGCACTCAAACACTTGATTGACCTTGGGACTAACTAATGGACACCGAGCATGTCTAATGCCTGAGGTCAAATCTGAAGATTTTCTGAGCTGGGGACTTGTGCCGCCCAGCAATGATGCTTAAGTACATCTGAGATGACCTCTTTCACCTCACTGAGACTTCTACCCTTTTTCTGAGCTCCTACCCTTTTTGCATGTCCCATCTTTCTTCCAAGAATGCTGGTGCATCCAGATCCATATTGCTCTTACTTGGAGGAAGGCACCATGGTTGTGTCTTGGCAGCTGCTGTTCCTCCGGGGTCCCCACAGACCCTGGCTGCCTGTTGACTAGAGGTTGTCAGAAGCTCTATCAGTCTTGCTCCCCCGGACTGTTTTTGGTGCCCTCAGACCCTAATGTCTCAACTCCAGTGAATGTCCAGGAGAAAGAAGACTTTCTCCACTAAGGTTTAATGTATTTGGCAATAAATAAAACAGGAGGTTGTTTTGCAATTTTTTTGACACAGAATGTAGGCAACAACAACCATCAAGAACCAGAAACACCCAATGGTGAGTCCAATTTCTCACCAGGTTTTGTCTTCAGTGGTTTGTTTGTTTGTTCGTTTGTTTTTAAAGACTTATAAGACTTATTTATTTTATATATGTGACTACACTGTAGCTGTCTCCAGACACACCAGAAGAGGGCATCGGATCCCATTACAGATGGCTGTGAACCACCATGTGGTTGTTGGGAATTGAACTCAGGACCTCTGGAAGAGCAGTCAGTGCTCTTAACCACTGAGCCATCTCTCCAGTCCTTGTCTTCAGTTTTTTTATGACCAGAAATGCATCTTTATTCAAAGTGTCTGTACTTTATACTTCAATCCTAAGCCATCTGTCTGTCTACTACTGTGGCAGGCTTCTTCAATGCCCCCATCTTGTCTGTTTCCTTGGATCATACAGTCGACTCCAGTGGCTGCCTGGATATAGCCATCCCTTTGTATCCATAGTAGATTGGTTCTTGGATTCTGGAGGATACAAAATCTGTGGAGGCTCAAGTTCCTTATAGAAATTGGTGTCATGTTTCAGATACCCCCCAGATACTGTATATTTTCAATCATTTATATATGAGTTATCTAGTCAATGTTTTGTAGGCATTCAGTTGTCCAACACAGACTTGTTTTGTTTTTGAATACCCTCCATACACAATTGGCCGAAACCATAGATGTAGAATTCATGGATGTGAATTCTGCAGAAAGGGATGGGCAGCTCTACCTATGTTTTCTTCCTACTGTCTCCAAAAATATTTATTAAAAACAAGAATACTTCTCTGAATTGAGAGCTGGTAGCCATTTACCTGAGAGTCACTAGAATATCTTAACAAGTCCTGAAATACAGTGTTAGAATTTTATTGCTGTGACGAGACAGCATGATCACAGCAACCCTTATAAGGCTTATAACCCTTATAAGCCCCATTGAATTGGGGTTTCACCAGCTTTATGTTTTTGATGGCTTCCTTTGCTGCCTAAACTTGGCTGTCCTGGAACTCTGTAGACTAGGTTGGCCTCAAACTTAGAGATCTGCCAGCCTCTGCCTTCTGAGTGTTAGGATTAAAGATGTGAACCACCATACCAGAACCTAAGCTGTTCTTCAATTCCTTTTCACAAGTTGGAAGCTTAGCTGGGTGAGATCTTGCCCTGAAGTCTCCTCTCCCTTTATTTCATTTAATATTAGACTTTTCTTTAATCTCTTCATCTCCTTGAACATAGGATTTAGCTCCATTACACTTCCTGGTACCCATTTTCTCCTCAAACTGTACATTTTGTATTTTCCCTTGCTCAGGTTATTTCTTTTCATTATTGATAACCACACAACAAAATTGATGTGAGGCTGTCCTGAGATTTCCTTTGCCAATACAATCAATCCAGAAACTCTCTAACTTAGCTGCAGACAGATTTTTCAGACAAGGGCAGAAAGCAGCCACATTCTTCACCAAAACATCACAAGAATAGTCTCTAGGCTGCATGCTGACATTCTTCTCCTCTGAAACCTCTTGAGCCAGGCCTCAACAATTTGTCACTCTCAGCACCTCTGTCTTCCACGTTCCTACTAGGATGGCCCATTGAGCCCCACTGAGAACATTCCATGGCTTTCCCAAAGTCCACAGTCCTCCAAACAAAAGCATGGTCTACCCTATCACAACAAAACTCCAGTCCTTGGTACCAACTTCTGTCTTAGTTAGGGTTTTATTACTGTGAAAAGACACCATGACCATGGCACCTCTTATAAAGGAAAAGAGTTAATTGGAGCTGGCTTATAGTTTCAGAGATTCAGCCCATTATTGTCATGGTGGGAAGCATGGCATCTTGCAGGCAGACATGGTGCTGGAAAAGGAACTGAGAGATCTACATCTAAGTCAGCAGGTAGCGGGAAGGAAGACTTGCTTGAGCTTCTGAGACCTCAAAACCCATCTTCTAGTGACACACCTCCTCCAACAAAGCCACACCTACTTCAACAGTGCCACACCTCCTAATAGTACCACTCCCTATGGACCTATGAGGACATTTTCTTCAAACTGCCACATGCAACATTCTTAGCACTTGTCTCTTCACTCCACCTCCCACCCCACCCCTGACCTGCGATATTCATGTTTCTATTCCAGGTCAAAGCAAGCAGCTCACCTTCTGCCATCGGAGCTTAAATGTAGGAGCCACAGTGGACTTACTCTACTTAATTCCCTCTCCCTACTTAATTTCTGGACTCTGCTGGCTCACCCCCAATTCATGGACCCATCATCCAAGTGTTAGTTAACTAACCTTGTCACCTTCACCTTCAGAAATGTGTGCCAATGCATTAAGAAGTCTTTTCCCACCAGGCGTGGTGGCACACATCTTTAATCCCAGCACTCGGGAGGCAGAGGCAGGCGGATTCCTGAGTTCAAGGCTAGCCTGGTCTACAGAGTGAGTTCCAGGACAGCCAGGGCTATACAGAGAAACCCTGTCTCAGACACAAAAAAAAAAAAAAAGAAAGAAAGAAAGAAAGAAAGAAAGAAAAGAAAAGAAAAGGTCTTTTCCCCTGTTACCACTGAGATCCACCCAATGCCACATCAATTATCACTCACTCTTATACAGTAATATCTAACACATAGAGCAGTTATATCTATTTCAGAAAAGTTGTCCCTTGTCACCCAAGTCATTCTCCATACGTTATTCTATTTTCTTTATAGCCCTAACACTATCTGAAATAATCTATTTTTGGTGAAATTATCATTTCTAAAATAATCCTCCCTTGGGGTTGGAGAGATGGCTCAGTGGTTAAGAGCACTAATAATAGTCTTCTAGAAAACAGAATTCCCAGCACTCACTTGGCAGCTTACAGCCATCTGTGACCCCAGTTCTAGGGAATCTGACACCTACTAGCTTCCTCGATCACAAGATATAGTACTCAAACATATTCAGGTAAAACACATATACACACAAAAATAAATATTGTTAGAAGCCACCCATCAACTGGCCCCCTAAAGGGTCTTCTAAAATGCTCCCTTCTTTCTATCTCTGTGAGATGGGTGAGCATTATCTCTGTGAGATGGGTGAGCATTATCTCTTTCATCTTAAATGGGTGGGAGTGCTCGGGCTAATGGGGATGTGTCTATTAGTAACTCTTGACCAGTAGGGCCCACAGTACTTGCTATCAAATTTGTAAACATAAAAAAAAAAAAAAACCAGGCCGGGCGTGGTGGCGCACACCTTTAATCCCAGCACTCGGGAGGCAGAGGCAGGTGGATTTCTGAGTTTGAGGCAGACTGGTCTACAAAGTGAGTTCCAGGACAGCCAGGGCTACACAGAGAAACCCTGTCTCGAAAAACCAAAAAAAAAAAAAAAAACAACAACAACAACAACAAAAAAAAAAAAAACACAAAGTATTTGATGGACTGTTTTTGGAAAAAGGAACAAAATACTTTCCTTGTTGGCTGTGTCTAAAGGAGTGTGAGAGGCAGACAGAGTAAATAAGTTATGTCATATTCTGAGAAAGAAAATGCCTTCAGAGAGCTGGGAGCAGAGCCCTTTCCCCCACCCCCCCACCCCCTTGTGCTTCCTCATGATGTGGGCACTGCATTATCTGTGCCAGCAAACAAATCAGTGTTGAAACCTCCAGAGTATTAGATGGTTTTGTTTGTTTGTTTGTTTTAAACTTTAGTGACATTGCTGACGGGTTTTCTGTAGCTAGAGAGTACAGCCAACAATTTATAGAAAAACAAACTAAGCCATGGAGCAGAGTGACTTATGACCTCCTCAGATCAGAGGAGCCATCCTGGAAGTAGGACCCGATTGTCACCCCTCAGAACTCCCACCTCGCTCACAAACTGCAAAAGGATCTGCTCCAAGGCTCCACAGAAGGGGAAGTGTCCGGGAGGCGGGACTAAAGGAGCAGTCATGTTTCCAGAAGGAGCAGTCATGTTTCCGGTCTTCCTCCCCAGGTTTTCTGGCTTGCAGGCTCCCTGCTCATCATCAGCATGGCCTCTGTGGTCATCCCTACCATTGGGTGGCGCTGGCTCATCCGCATCGCCTCCATCCCTGGCATCATCCTCATCATGGCCTTCAAGGTGATGCTTTTGAAACTGCCTCTATGTTACCTTTCTGCTGGACCACAAACCTCTATTCTCCACATTTTTTTTTATATGTTAGCCTCTTTTAAAAACAGACTTACTTTTATTTTTAATTATGTATGTGACTGTGCGTGTCTGTGTGTGTGCATGAGAGAGTCCTTGGGGCTGTAGTAACTTCAGTTATGGGGGAATGTGTGTATCTCAGTTGGTTGAGTGCTTGTCTAGCATACTTGAAGCTGCCCTGGGTTTGTTCATTTGCACAGCGTAAACTGGGTATGGTAACACGTGCTTGCTGTAATCTTAGTACTCGGGAGACAGGGCAGGTAGCTCAGAAGTTCAAGGTCATCCTCAACTACATAGTCGTTTGAAGCCATCCTGGGATACATAAGAAAGAAAAGGAAGGAAAAAGGAGGGGAGGAGAGGAGAGAGGAGAGAAGAAGGGAACAGAAAGAGAGAAGTGATGAAGAGAAGGCCCCTAGGTGGTCATTTATTTCAAACCTCGATCCAATTCAGGTCTCCACGGGGACACCCCTCCCTTTAAGAGTTGATAACCTCCCAAGCCTTTCCTCTTCCACACTAAGCAAAATCATGACTTCCACCATCCACACATTCCCATGGTTGGTCTCAGGGCCACTCTCCCTTCTCTCCTCTGTACAGGCTCAGAGGCTCAGTCTCCTCAGATCTGTTGCTCAGAATCACCCCTCACCCTTCACCCCTCCCTGGTCCAGGAGCCTGGGGGTGTGGCTCAGGGGGTTACCGCTTACCTCGCTTGCAGAAGGCCTTGGGGCTAATTCCCAGTGTGTACCCACCATCCCCAAGACTCACATCTAGACCCCTCAGGTGCTTTGGGGCCAGTGGCTATCAGGCCTGTTGCTTCCCATGGGAAGACCCTGGTCTCTGTAGTTGTAGACTAAGACTTCATGGCTCTCTCAGTCAACTACATCCCGTCATTGGGTGTTCTGAAGGCCCTAGGTTCAAGTGCAGCCTGGAATTTGTTGTATGTGAGTTGCTCTCAAGCCCAGAATCTAATACCTCCCATTATATAATTGATGTATCTGTAAAAAAAAAATTAAATGAAAATCTATATTGTATTCAAAGATCTAAAGTTAGTCCTTTGGTTTTAGTCCAGTGTATCTTGATCTCTAGATCTCTCTCCCTAGAGGCAGATTTCTTAGTCAGAGCAAACTCATCAGAGAATGCTTGATATGCTGTGTGCCTTTAAGCTTGCCGACCCTCCCATGGGGGTGGGGCCTGCCAGGACTGAGTAAGGCACGGAGTAATAACCACAGCACCCTATAAAGAGTTCCATAGACTCTGATGCTCCTTGTCATCTGTGCCCAGTTTATCCCTGAATCTGCTCGCTTCAACGTCTCCACTGGGAACACCCAGGCCGCGCTGGACACGCTGGAGAGCATTGCCAAGATGAACCGCTCAGTCATGCCAGAGGGTCAGCTGGTGGAGCCCATCCTGGTGAGTTCACATCTGGGTCATCCTCCTCTGGTAGTCCAGATGGAAGGGGACCCGTGCTCTCTAGTCTGGCTCCTGGAGGCAGAGGGATGGCCTAGCAGATTAGAGATGGGACTCAGTTTACCTCTCCTTTGCCATACTGCCCTGTAATTCTGATTAATTACCTGACTTAATCTTTCTATTGATAAAACACAAATGTTGCCTCTTACCTTGCAGAGCTAATCACATCATTTGCATTCATGGCTTATAATATAAAAGATTTTTGATTTTTCATATATTGGCTTTGTCTCATTTTGAGAAGGTATTTCCATAAAGCCTAATAGTTTTCTTCAAAACCTTCTCAACCATCTTGCTGAATACTAGGATATGATCACATATTCTGTTCCTGGGTTAGTTTTATACTTGGAGCATTTTTTTAATGTATATTTATTTGTGTGTATGTTTGTGGGTATGGGTGCAGATGTACACACCACAGCATGCATGTGAAGGCCAAAGAACAATTTGTGGCTGTCAGCTCTCTTCTACGTTGTGTGTTTTGGAAATTGAACTTAGGTCATCATGCCTGGTAGCAAGCAAGCACCTTTACCTGTTGAGCCATCTTGAGAGCCCCTCTTCTGTGTTTTAAAGGGTGTGTGTGTGTGTGTGTGTGTGTGTGTGTGTGTGTGAACATGTGAACTGTGCAGATGCTAGTAGAGGCCAGAAGATGGTACTGGATCTTCTGGAGCTGGAACTAAGGCAGTTGTGAACCATCCAACATGGTGCTGGGAACCAAACTCTAGTCCTCCGGAAAAGCAGTAATCACTCTTCATGTCTGAGCCGTCTCTTTAGTCACCCCTGCCCTCTTTTAAAGAAATTAAAATACTACCTCCCTTACAGGCAACTTCGGAGCTAGGGAATTAGTAGTTTGGTCAAAAAGTTTACTCTAGAATAAACTATTCTATACTAGAATAGAAGGAAGGTTTCTTTAAATCCAAGCAAGCTGGTCACACGTGGAAGATTTGGTTGCAGAGTTGATACCTGTGCCCACAGTGCATGTGGTGGCAGGAGGCGGCAGCAAATGGCACAGACAGGAGAGGAAGTCTCAGTGGAGGAAAAGGAGTCCTGCAGGTGGTAGATGGAGCTAAGATGGAAGGAGGCATGTTCAGGGGCTGGCATGAGGATGCTGAGCTGAGAGCTTGCTCTTGGCGCTATGGGCAGCCAGCCTTAGCAGCTTTATCCTGAAGGCTCAGAGGAGGCTAGCACTAGGGAGGAGCCATGCTGGAATGAGTCCCTGCACTTACATGGATGTCAGTCTGGAGTTCTGACCCTTTGAAACCATAAGAACAGTTAAAAGCTTCCTTCTGTAAGTCACCTACCTGGTCATGATGTTTGTTACATCGGCAGAACAGTAACTGAGACATTGACCTCCTTATAAAGAGAAAGGTCGAATTTGACTCAGCCTCAGAGGTCACAGCCAGTACCCAGCAGGCTTCATTGCTTCTTGGCCTGTGACAGCACAGCACCCTGGCAGAAGGATATGTCAGAGCAGAGCTGCCCACCTTGTAGTAGCTGAGAAACAAATAGTGATCAAAAGGGCAAGGGACAAATGAGCCCTACCTCTGAAAGTTTTCGCCAGTTTCCAAATGCCCTCTAGTTCTCAATACTTCTATAGATTAATCTGTCAGCTAAGCAGAACACACATTATCAAGTTAATTCTCAGTGGCAGATCCACTAGCCAGGGCCAGGTTTTTGTTTTTTTTTTTTAAATTATTTTGTGTGTTTAAGTGTTTTGCCTGCATGTATAGCTACACTCCACATGCAGGCAGTGCCCCCAGAGGCCAAAAGAGGGTTTTGGAGACCACAGAGCTGGAATAAGGAATGGTTCTGAGCTGCCTTGTGAGTGCTGGGATCCAACTGGTCCTTTGCACAGTGCTCTTAACCAAGGAGTTGTCCTCCAGACCCTAGGCCTGGTTTTTAACACATCAGTCTTTTGGATTTGGTGGGGAAAGGGCCTACTAACTGAGCCACACAGGGATGATCTCAGCGCACCATACTCCAGTGTAGCTCTCTCTCTGTCTGATCGATAACATCAGAGAAATATGTCCTTGGCTCTCCCCATGTGTGGTCTGACCCTCCTGTGCATTTTCCTAGGAGAAAAGAGGAAGATTTTCAGATCTACTAGATTCTAAATACCTTCGGACCACATTACAGATCTGGATCATATGGTAAGAACATACTGCAAGGCAAAAGATAAATAAATGGGTATGCTAAGCATGGTGATGCATGCCTTTAATCGCAGCACTCAGGAGGCAGAGGCAGGAGGATCTGCAAGTCCAGGGTCAGCCTGGGCTACATAGTGATTTCCTGGATAGACAGGGCAACACAGAGGAACTCTGTCTTGAAACACTAAAACCAACCCAACCAACCAACCAACCAACCAACCAACCAACCAACCAAAAAAACAAACAAAAACCCAAACAGGATACCCCCTCAAGTAGAATAGTCCCACAAATATACCTTTCTCTTCTCTTCTCTTCTCTTCTCTTCTCTTCTCTTCTCTTCTCTTCTCTTCTCTTCTCTTCTCTTCTCTTCTCTTCTCTTCTCTTCTCTTCTCTTCTCTTACTTTGTCTCTCATGAATTCTGTTTCCATAGTTAACCAGAGTCCAAAGATCATACTTGTTTTGGCTTCTTCAACAGAGAGACCACATGTACATAGAGTTTTTATTATGGCATATTGCAGAGTTTTTTGTTAGTCTGTATAGGAACTTTCATGTAAGGCATCATGGTCTGATCTGTGGTGTTCACTGAAGGTCTTAGAATGAACCCTCTATGGTCTATGGATAAGGGGACTACTGTAAATCCACTCTCAGGTGCACTGGGGAAATGCACATGGAAGATCAAATAGCTTCTCCCGCAATGTCTTGTTTTTCTAACACCACCAACCCTGCCCCACCCTACCCCCAAATGATAAAACTGTAAAAAGAGAGAGGAAACCTTAATATTCTACAGTGTTCCCAGCTCTTCTCACATCTGTCCATGCTCACCTCCTGGCCTTCTGTAGTCTGTGCTCTCTGTCTACCCTACAACAGAGACTGACCCTTTGAGCTCACGGATGACGGTGGGACAGCCTTTGGAGGGCCTCTGTACTGTGCAGCCTTAACCTTGAGTAAGCAAAGGATTCCAAGTAGGACTCAAAAGACACTTAATACACAGGAAAGACTGATGGCTTTTACTACATTAAATTAGCATCTCTGGAGTTGGGCTTGGTGGTCCTGTAATGTCAGCACTTGGAAAGTGAGACAGGGGGACCAAGGTTCAAGGTCATCTTCTGCTTCCAGTTTGAAGCCAGCCTAGGGTACACAAGACCCTGCCTCAAACAAACAAAAATGTAGTGTCTCTGTGCCACATAATATTATGAGAAACTTAAATGGCAAGCTATCAACTAAGAGAAGAAATTTGAAATATATATCACATTTTTAGATATATATGTGTGTATAATACAGTATATAATAAGCATATAAAATACAAATTATATATCTATGTAATTGTCTTTCAATAAGTTAAGATAGGCAGTCAAATTTAAGATTTTTCTTTTGTAAATTTATGTGTGTATGTGTGTATTTCTCTGTACTTCACCTGTGTATGGTTGGCAGAGGATGTGGAAGAGGGTAACATATAGTAACATATGGGAGTAAGTCATCCAACATGGGTGCTGGGAATTCAAGTTAGTCTTCATAGGAAGGGCAGCAAACCATCTTAGCCACTGAGCCACCTCTCCAGCCCCAACAACCGAGTTTCAAAATAGACACAAGGCTTGACTAGGTATATCACCCAAACTGAGAATCTGAAGCCCATGTCAAGACATGCTCAGCCTTAAAGTCACCAAGAAAATACAAATTAAAACCCTACAAGTTTTCTTAAACTCAATAATGAATAAGAACAGTTATATTTAAAAAAGACCACTGGACTGGAGAGATGGCTCATTAGTTAAGTACACTGGCTGCTCTTGCAGAGGACCCAGTTTAGTTCCTAGCACCCACATGGTGACTACAGTCATTTAACTCCAGCTCTAGGAGATCTAACGCTCCCTCCTGGCCTCCAAGGACACAGCATGCACATGATGCACATACAAGCATGCAGGCCAAACACATAAAATAAAAATAGATCTTTAAAGAGACTGCCTGTGCTAAGGGTTTGCAAGTTTTCCAAGTAGCTGGAACATTCTATGCATAGCTGCCTGCTGTTCAAATGGGAACAGATAATTTGGAATCCTGTCTAGGGGTCTCTATTAGTGTTAAAACCACATGCATGGTAGGAATTGGTAATTGTAGTTCAAAGTTACATCCAACAGAAATGCATACACGTTTCTCCAAAGGCGTCTTCAGACACTGTGGATGCTGTATAGTATAGGCTGTTTTCTGTTTCTATGTGCCTTCCACATAGACCACCTCCCTTCTTATTCCTGCCTGCCATGGTTCTTTTTGTCCCCCAGGCTTTTGCTAATGATATCCTTTCTATACTTCCAGGCTGGGAATTTCTTTTGCCTATTATGGGGTCATCCTGGCCAGCGCTGAGTTGCTCGAGCGGGATCTGGTCTGCGGTTCAAAGTCGGAATCAGAACCAGAGGTGGTGGAGACCACAGGGGACTCAGAGGAGGGTCTGAGTCCCTGCTATTGCCACATGTTTGCGCCCTCTGACTACAGGACCATGATCATCAGCACCCTCGGGGAAATCGCTTGTAAGATTGCCCGTGTACCTGCCCTTTTTCGGGCAGGGTTCCTGCAGCTCAGGGTCTAAGAGCTCCCGCCTAGCAGAACTCCTCAGGTCTTCAGATCACACTGCTCCATCCTGGTGTTGGATGGTTGTGGGGAGGAGGGCCTAAAAGAGCAAAGCTTTGAAGTATTCCACTTTATCAATTCCAAGATACATTTTTAGTCTAGAGTGGTAGCATACACCTTTAATCCCAATGCTCAGGAGGTAGAGGCCAGAAGACTTATGTGAGTTCTAGGCCAGCCTGATCTACATAGTGAGTTCCAGGCTAGTCAGGGCTATAGAAGTAGTGAGAACTGGTCTCATACAAAAAGATCCAGTTTTTGAGATCATAATATAAATCCCTTTCCGCCGGGCCTCTGCTTTTGTTTTGTTTGTTTGGTTATTTATTTATTTATTTACAGCAAACTTCCTCCCCCACCCCCATCTCTTACGATCTTTCTGTCCCTCTTCTACAATGTTCCCTGAGCTTTAGATGCAGGAGGGTTTTGAAGATTTATCCACTGGGACTGGGCTCCACGACTCTGGAGTTTGATTGGTTATGGTTTTCAGTAGTTGCAGAGAAGTTTCCTTGATAAGGGGTGAAGACTATGCTTATCTGTGGGTATAAGAATAAATATTTATAGTGTCATTAGCGATTATGCTGACTCAGTGAAATGGCAGTCATAGGGTTCTCTCCATGAAGATCCGTGACCTCGCCATTCCTGGAGATCTGGATAGGTTCCCAGTTCCAGGAGTGATTTCCCTCCTGTTGAGTGGGCCTTACATCCAATGAGATGACAGCTTCTGGTTAGTGCCAAGGTGTGCATGCACTATCAGGGTCATTGCACCTGGCTGGTCATTGTGGTGTTCATAGGCATCATAGAACGGTTGGCTGCTTCCTTCCTTTGGAAGCTTGCATGGTGCCTTCTGGTGCCATGAAACTAGTCCCCAGGAAGGAGGATTTCAGGTCAGATCCAGCTCCAGTCCTCTGGGTTTTGTGTCTGAAGTGCATGGTGTCTTCAGCAGGAGGAGGGACATACCTTCCACCTCTGGGAAACAGTCAAGAGCAACAATATATTCTATAATGTTTTGTATGATCTGATTTTTGTACAATCTGCTCTGTTTTGTATGATTTGATAGTTTTGTGGTGGTTGTTTTGTTTTGTTTTTTGGTAGGTTCCTGCCCAACAATTCCAAAGAGATCTTGTCTGGTCATGGGTTTTGTTTGATAGTCTTCAGTTCTTGGGGGAGTATTGTCAGTTTAGATGGGAAAAATTCATTTAAATTACATATGTATTCACTGACTTACATGTATTCTAGATAGATAGGTAGATAGATAATCCTATGGTTTCTTATGAGATTCTTAGATATTCTTCCTATTATTTTATTGGCTTTCCTCCTCCTGTATTTATCTCTTTTCACCTCCATAATTCTTTTATTTTTATGGTTTTTGTTTAGACTTTATGAGTATGGCTATTTTGTCTGCCCGTATGTATGTGTACCATGTGCATGCATGGTGCCCTCATAGATCAGAAGAGGATGTCTGATCCTCTGCATCTGGAGTTAGGGTGGCTGTGAGCCACCATGTGGGGGGTGCTGGGAATAGGATCCAGACCATTCTCTGCTAGAGCAACAAATGCTCTTAACTGCTGAGCTATCTCTCTAGCCTCAATATGCCCCAACTTGTTTTCTCATTTTCCCCTCAGATCTCTACTGTTCTCCCTTCTCTCCCCACAATAGTTCCTTTCCACTTTCCTGTATTCTGCAGTTCCTTCAAGTTATATACTCATGTCTGATCATTTGGAGCTAGAAACCCCATATCAGAGAGAACATGCAGTGACTGCCTTGCTGTAAAAGTGGGGATCCCTCTCCTCTCTCTCTCTCTCTCTCTCTCTCTCTCTCTCTCTCTCTCTCTAAGACAGGATTTTTCTTTCTTTTTTCTTTTTTTTTTCCAGACAGGGTTTCTCTGTTTAGCCCTGGCTGTCCTGGAACTAACTCTGTAGACCAGGCTGGCCTCGAACTCAGAAATCCACCTGCCTCTGCCTCCCAAGTGCTGGGATTAAAGGCATGCGCCACCACTGCCCGGCTAAGACAGAGTTTTTCTATTTGTAGCTTTGTCTGCCCTGGAACTCACTCTGTAGACCAAGCAGGCCTCTAAATCACAGAGATCCACCTGTCTCTGCCTCCTGGGTACTGGGATTAGAGGAGTACACCATTAACGCTGGCTAAAATGGGGAAGTCTTATAATTAAATCTCAATTGGCAGCACTGTTTTAGTTTTACCAGCAACATGATGGATCATGAAAGCCAGTGTGACTGGATATAGCCGAGTTGCTTGAGTGTTTGCCTCCCTACATGCACAAAATCCCCATGAGCTAGGAGTAGTGGTGTGTGCATGTAATTCCATTGCTTGGGGACTGGATACAATAGGACCAGAAGTTCAAGGTCATCCTTGGCTAAGTTTGAGGACAGTGATATGAGACCCTGTCTCAAAAAATTTTAGAGTCCAGAGCCAAGTGTCATGGCACAAGCCAACACAGTGGAACCCTGTCTCAAAACCAGAAAATCAGTGGTGACTTGAGTTCACTGGATAATGGTATATGATATTTAGTTCTAGCAAAATGGTAGTTTACAAAAGACGTTTATGGTAGAGTAAGCAAAAAAGTAAAATAAAATAAAGTAAAGTAAAATAAAGCTAGGTGTGGTGACATGTACTTTTAGTCCCAGTGCTTGGGAGGCAGAGGTAGGTAAGTTTGAGGCCAACCTGGTTTATATGATTTCCGAGACAGTCATGACTATGCAGAGATCTTGTAGCAAAAAAAGAAGAAAAAAAAAAAAAAAGGAAAAGAAAAACAAGCCTTTATGTATACCAGTATTTGTTACTCATGGACCCACAAGGAAAAAGTACACTAGAGATGTATGCCACAGATTCCATGACAGTGTGCCTGGGTTTAGGATGGTAGCTGCTTCCTTATGACAGGAGGGGTCCCTGTTGGTGTCTATGGAGACCACGTTTGCCCCAAGATGTCACCACTTGCGTTTGCTGTTTGCTTTCTAGTGAACCCTTTAAATATCCTGGGCATCAATTTCCTGGGCAGACGGCTGAGCCTGTCAATCACCATGGGATGCACGGCACTGTTTTTCCTTCTCCTCAATATCTGCACTTCAAGGTATTTGCTCTTCTATTGCTTCTACACAAGGGGAGTGAAAGCTATCCAACGTGACTTCCTGACTCCTGGTGATCAGTGGAGGACAGGCTGTCTGTCAGACGAGGCCCCTCCTCCTCTATGCTCCGCCTCCTTCAGCTCTCATGGGATGCTGTGCAGTACTGAGATGCTCATTTTATCCATGAGTTTATTTAGGTTCTTTATGCAAAGCTTCTTGGAGAACTGGAGAATAGCCCTAGCTTTCTAACAAACTATGGACCAGTGGGAACTAGTCCAGTGACACAGACAACATGTATCTGAGGGCTGGAAACCTAGTTCAGGTGTAGACTACTTGCCTCAGACAGCAGGCATCACCCCAAATCTGCAACCCTGAGCAATAATACGGGGTTGACTATTGATCTGAAGTTCTACACCATAGGCCAACCAACCATAGATTGAAATTTTAAGAAGTTTCACTCCAGGCAGTGAAAGCAAACTATATCTGTGTAGCGTGTGGGTTCTGGCTGGCTACATGTCACCATGACACAAGCAAAAGGTGTCTGAAAGGAGGGAACCTCAACTGAGAAAAATGTTCCCACAACATCTCACTGTAGGGCTCTCTTTCTTTCTTTCTTTCTTTCTTTCTTTCTTTCTTTCTTTCTTTCTTTCTTTCTTCCTTCCTTCCTTCCTTCCTTCCTTCCTTCCTTCCTTCCCTCCCTCCTCTCCCTCTTTATTTATGATTTATATATTTTTATTTTATGTGCATTGGTGTTTTGCCTGAATAGATGTCTGTGGGAGAGCATCGGATCCCTAAGAGCTGGAGCTATAGCTACTTATGAGCCACCATGTGGGTGCTGAGAATTGAACTCAGGTCTACTGGAAGAGCAATCAGTGCTCTTAACTGCTGAGCCACCTCTCCAGTCCCTGAAGTAAATTCTCTAAACTAGTGATTGTTAGGGGAAGGCCTCTCCTGTTATGGGTGGAGCCACCCCTGGGCAGGAGGTCCTGGGTTCTATAAGAAAGCAGGTTGTGCAAGCCAGGGGAGCAAGCCAGTAAGCATCACCCCTTCATGGCCTCTTGTGCATCAGCTCCTGCCTCCAGGTTTCTGCCCTGCTTGCGTTCATGTCCTGACTTCCTTCAATGATGGACTACTGTGTGGAAGTGTAGGCCACATAAGCTGTTTCTTCCTCATGTTGCTTTTGGCCATGGTGTTTCATCACAGCAATAGAAACCCTGATTGAGACAGTCTGCCATTGCTCTCTCTTTTAGATTTGCGAATTGGGTCTTTTTTTTTTTTTTTTGAGATTTTCTTTATTTTTTGAAGTTATTATTACATCATTTCCCCCTTTACTTTCCTTCCTCAAATCTCTCCCATGTACTCTCTGCTCTCTTTTAATGGCATTTAAAATTTTTCATTGTTTTACACACACACACACACACACACACACACACACACAAATACATAAATACATCCTGCTCAGTCCATATAATATTACCTATATGTTTGTGATCACAGGGATGATTTGGAGTTGGAAAACCAATGTGAGAGGAGGTTTCCTTGGAAACAACCATTGCTCCTGCTCTTAGTGTTCCCCGTTGATAATAGTTCTTTGTCTAGAATTGAGGCCCTGAGAGCTTTCTTCCATGTTAGCATGTCCATTGGTATCATTGGTATTCAGGTCTTGTTCAGGTAGCCATGGCGATGAGACTTCATGAGTACAGCCTCTCTGAAATTTCTAGGATACATTTTCTTAGAGCAAACTTCCTGCAATCTTTCTGACCCCTCTTCCACAATGGGCCCTAGATGCAGGACTTGTGTTGTGGATGTATTGGTTGTGTCTGGGCACCACACAACCTCTTATTTTCTACATGTCTTTGCTCTTTAAACAATACCACAGAGCATTTACATCTTACAAGGGACTAGGCAGTCTAGTGATTTAAAGAAGTCAGAGGGGGCTGGAGACATGGCTCAGCAGATAAGAGCATTTGCTCCTCCTGTAGAGGACCCAAGTTCAGTTGTCAGCACCGACCACCTGAATTCCAGTTCTAGGGCATCTGATGTCCTGTTCTGACCCTCCAGGCATACATGTAATGAACATATATATGCACATGCAGGCAAAGCAATTATACCAATAAATACCATTCCCGAGGCATGTGCTCATCAGGGAGCCTCAGGCCTGAGCATCGTGATTTGGTGAATGGATTGTGAGGAAACTGGCTTAGGATGTCCCAGTCAGGCCATTTGAGAACAGCACCCTGCTAATGCTCAGAGCTCTGTGAGAGCATCTTGGTCCTTTGTGTTGGTTCCTATAACTCCTCTGTTTCCTCTTTAGTGCTGGCCTCATTGGCTTCCTCTTCATGCTGAGGGCCCTGGTGGCAGCAAACTTCAACACCATCTACATTTACACTGCTGAGGTGAGCATGGGGAAATGGATGGCGTGGCTACACAGGACATGCCTGGTGAGCTTTCAATCTGTGCAACTCTGACTGTTGTTAACCATTCGAAAGTTTCTTAAAACATTCTATGAAAATGATATCAGAGAGTTTGATATGGGTTTCCCCTCTGTTTTTCTTTTTAAAGATTTATTAATTTTATGTATATAAGTACACTATATCTTCAGACACATCAGAAGAGGGCATCAGATCCCATTGCAGATGATTGTGAGTGACCATGTGGTTGCTGGGAATTGAACCTCTGAAAGAGCAGTCAGTGTTAACCACTGAGCCATCTCTCCAGGCCCGGGTTTCCCCTCTCTTGTTCAGTCTACTGAAATCTAGTCTCTCAAAGACAAGATCTCTTTCCTTTCTTGTAAAATCAGGATGTTAGTCAAACTTGTCACTATGACAAATGCCTGAAATAATTTTGGGGAGGGAAGATCTCTTTTAGGTCGGTTTCAGTTGTCCTGGCTCACAGCTGTCTGTTTTACCCTTTGGTCTGTAACAGAGACACCACAGTCAGAGGGCGTGGGAGAGAAAAGCTGGTTACCTCATAGCAGCCAGGAAGCCAAGGAAGTAACGAGAAGGGACTCAGGCTACGATACACCCTCAAAAGCACACGCCAGTGCCCACGTCTTCTAACGAGGCTTCCAAAATTCTAGTCTATCAAATTTTGAGTTCATTAGTGGATTAAACAATTGATTAGGGCATGCCAAATGCTCTGTCCTTTATTAATTTAAGCACTCTACATCCAAATATGTTGACAATAAAAATTAATCACCACGGGCTGGGAGATAGCTCACTGGGAAAAGGCACTTGCTGCCAGACGTGACTGAGTTCAGCCCCCCAGGTTGACATGATAGAAGGACAGCTCTGACTCCAAGTTATCCTTTGACCTCTACATGCACCATAAATGCATGCATATCCATGCACACACAAGGAATAAATAAATGTCACTTTTTAAAAAAATGTTCAAAACTGTATCCCAAAGACAGAGAGCATCTTCTGTCCCCAAATCCAACTAGTTTGCTACAAATAAAGAAACCTGATCTAGAGAGGGAAGGGAAGGAGAGACTCCTGGGAAAGACCAGCCAGTCACCAATGGGCATCTTCTATTCCTTTTCTCCGCAGGTCTACCCAACTCCGATGCGTGCTATCGGGATGGGAACCAGCGGCTCCCTGTGTCGTATTGGAGCAATGGTAGCTCCATTTATATCACAGGTACCCAAGAAGGGTGTGCAAGGAGACTGAACCTCAGTGGGGTGGGGAAAAGTACTCTCAGAGTAAGGGCATAGCAAGAATTTTCTGCTTTATATGGGGGCATGAATGCTTAATTATCTATGGACTCTAATTGTGAGTTCTATCTCTTGTGGAACTTATCAGTCAGGATGGACTATGGAAAAGCAAGAAAATACTGGGGGTAGATCAGGAAGGCAGAGCCTTGACACCAGGAGGTGGGGCTGGGTAGAAGTCTGCACAGGCTGGGATAAAATCCTATCTTTCTTTTTAAAAGAATATTTATTTTATATAAATGAGTACACTGTAACTGTCTTCAGACACATCAGAAAAGGTTACTGGATCCTATTACAGATGGTTGTGAGCTACCATGTGGTTGCTGGGAATTGAACTCAGGACCTCTGGAAGAGCAGTCAGTGCTCTTAACCATCAAGCCATCTCTCCAGCCCTGATGTTTCTTACCTTTCAATAGAGGGAATTTTTGTGTCTACAAAGTTTTTAAACTCCCCTAAAAGAGTTTCCCATCTTAAAAATGGTTCTGCTTTTGTCTTACATTGTTGCTTTTGAAAATCCTTCCTGCCTGTTCTACCTGTAGCAGAGAAGAGCCTACCAGTGTGTGTGTGTGTGTTGGGGTGGGGGGGACAACCCGGTCCCCTTGTGAGCAGGCTGAGGTTAGCTTTCTCTCCCAGCTTCCAGTGGGGATGGAGACTCTGGGTTCTCAGTCACCTATAGGGTTCTCCCCAGGGACCTGGCACTGTTTATGTATCAGGCCATATTGATTCCAGGGGCCTTGGCAAGGGTCAGAAAAGATCACAACGTGAGCTCAGTCCTGAGGCCTGAGGGGTTCTGCTCGGCTTGGCCTCCTGGGCATGAAGTGGGCTCCTAACTCTGGGTGGCTGTAGCTCATCTTTCCTATGCCTTCCACATTCTAAAGCAGGGGTGAATCATAGCATATTTGCAGATGTTTATCTAGAGGATGAGACTATTTAAACGCAAAGCAGTTAGAGACATATGTGACAGCATTTGAGAGACATTATATAATAATGACAATAATCAAGGCCACGTGCTCCTCAGATACATACTTCTCATTAAGAAAATATTTTTTGTGACCACAGATGAGTTCCTTCTTGTTGAGGTGCACAATGGCTGCAAATGTTTAATACGCTAGGCAAGGTGATATCTAAAGCATGCAGGCCAAGGGAACAGCACCTTTATTGCTGAGGACACCGTCTTTAATGACCACACAGGTATCAGTGCCAGCTCTGCAAGACAGGCCACTCGGCAAAGCAGGAAGAAGGCTCCTGTTTTATTCCTGTGTGTAGAAAGCTCAGATGTATTTCAATCTATAGAAGCATCCTTTGCTGCCTTTGGAGTCTATCTTCATGGGAAAGAGTTTAATTTGCTTCATTATTGAGCACCAACAAGAGGCACGCTGCAGTGTTTGGATATTGGAACTAGCTTTAATGACCTGGTATTACATGATTATCATTATTATTATTATCTTTAAGAAACTGTGTGTGTGTGGGGGGGGTGGGAAATCAGGGTGTCTTAGTCAGGGTTTCTCTTCCTGCACAAATATCATGACCATGAAGCAAGTTGGGGAGGAAAGGGTTTATTCGGCTTACACTTCCATACTGCTGTTCATCACCAAAGGAAGTCAGGACTGGAACTCAAGCAGGAGCTGATGCAGAAGCCGTGGAGGGATGTTCTTTACTGGCTTGCTTCCCTGGCTTGCTCAGCTTGCTCTCTTATAGAACCAAGACTACCAGCCCAGACATGGAACCACCCATAAGGTGACCTCCCGACTTGATCACTAATTGAGAAAATGCCTTGCAGCTGGATCTTGTGGAGGCATTTCCCCAACTGAAGCTCCTTTCTCTGTGATAACTCCAGCTGTGTCAAGTTGACACAAAACTAGCCAGTACAGAGGGGAAGAGGGAATGTGAAAATAAGAGAAACAAAGTCACTTTAAATCCCATCCAGTTCAATCAGCCACTATGTACTTCACTTCCTTAACCATTTTGAATGTGGAGAATTCAAGTCTGGGACGCTTCATGCTCACTCCTAAGGCGTTTCCTAGGTTTCTCATGGAGTGAGCTGCTTCAGGTTTTCCTTGGTGATAGCTGTCAATCTTAAGTGCTAGGATAGTGTTATGGCATAAATATTCCTGGGCTCTACCCAGAGATTCAGATGGTAGAGATGGAGGCCCACTAACTGCACTTTAGGTACCCACAGCTAAGTCTGAGTGGGCTGCTCTGTGTGCCTTTCTGAGGGAGGCTGTGCCATCCACTGGGAGAGTGGCAGTTTGGAGAGCGGTGGTTAGGAGCTGCCTTTTCCTTTCACAAGGTTCTTTCCTTTCTTATTTTCTGAAACAGATGATTCAATGTCGCAGCCCAATCTCTGACCAGCAGAGAGTGGGAATAAACGACATTAACTCCAAAAAGCAGGTTCAGAGCAGCTGCAGCTGCTTCTCTTTATTATGGAGGTTTCTTGCAGCTTCCCCAGCTTCAGTCAGTCAGTTCTCAATCAGTCAATCTTCAGTCTCTCCAATAATCATCTCCATCTCATCATCTTCATCAATCAATCTCTGTCTCTCATCCTCTGGGAATGTCCACACTTACTCTCTTCCATTCACTCACGTTACCTCACACGACCCAATCATAGACGCACACATCCAAGGCAGCATGCAGGATTGGCTGATAGAATGGTCTCTCGAGATTTTGCACTAACCTCTCGAACGAGGTACACGTGTGCATGATTGAGACTGAGGTAAACAAGTGAGGTTACGGAGCTTTAGCACAGAGCCAGGGCGCCATCTTTGGCCCATGCGGCCACGACCGCTCCCCACAATTCAATAAGTTCAAGTGAAAACTTTCCAGGACTAAAGAGATAGCTTTAGTGCTTAGAATGTTTGCTGTTTTTCCAGAGGACCGAAGTTCAATTCCAACACCCAACATCCATGTTGGGTGGCTGACATCTGTCTATAACCACAGTTCTGTGTGTCTGTAATGACATCTCTGTGATAATTGAAGTCCTCTTTTGGACATCTAGGTATTGCACACATATAGCACCCTCCCCCTCATATGCAGACACACATAATATATATATATATATATATATATATATATATATATATATATATATATTTTTTTTTTTTTTTAAAGATTTATTTTATTTATTATATGTAAGTACACTGTAGCTGTCTCCAGGCATTCCAGAAGAGGGCGCCAGATCTCATTAAGGATGGTTGTGAGCCACCATGTGGTTGCTGGGATTTGAACTTATCACCTTCGGAAGAGCAGTCGGGTGCTCTTACCAGCTGAGCCATCTCACCAGCCCCCCATAAAATATATTTTAATAGTAAAAGCCATATACATTAGTTAGTAACATGTTTACATAATCTAAAGACTAAATATGTAAAGTTTAATTCAAATGCATTTTTAAAAGTGAATGTTTTTCCGGGCAGTGGAGGCTCACACCTTTAATCACAGTGCTTGGGAGGCAGAGACAGGTGAATTTCTGAGTTCGAGGCCAGCCTGGTCTACAGAGTGAGTTCCAGGACAGCCAGGCTACACAGAGAAACCCTGTCTTGAAAAACCAAAAAAAAAAAAAAAAAAAAAAAAAAAAAAAAAAAAAAAAAAAAAAAAAAAAAAAAAAAAAAAAAAAAAAAAAAGAAAGAAAGAAAGAAAGAAAAAAAAAAGTGAATGTTTTGAGGTATCGAGTTGTTAAGAAATTGACTGCAATAAAAATAATAAAATCTAGGTTTATATATTCTAAGCAAACAAAAAAGGAGAATTTTACTATAAAATAAAGGCTTGCTACTGTGCAGAAGGGACCTGCACAAACCTTCCATGGAGCTAGACCAAAGACTATTCTCCTGTATTCTGGGAAGCATCTAGGAATTGGGTGCCTTAATCCTAGCCAAGTAGCCAAGTATCTTATAGCTCATGCTCTTATAACAACTTATCACAGACTGAGGAGCTAGGGGTGTGGCTCAGTTGGAAGTGTCTACCTAGCATGCAAGTAACCCTGGGTTCCAGCCCCTGCAATCCCAGCACTTTGGGAGGTAGAGAAAGGAGGATCAGAAGTTCAAGGCCACTCTCACCTACCTAGTTAGTTTAGAGCCAGGGCTAGGTGAGACCCTGTCTCAAAAACAAACAGGAAAACCATCTGACTGAGTAGCTTATAAATAACAGAATTTTCTGACACTTCTAGGGACAGGAAGCACAGGACTCGATGTCTGTCGAGTTGGATTTTGTGAGGGCCCTCTCTGCCTTGCTGGCTAATGGCCGCCTTCTCATTGTATCTGCATCCATGAAAAAGCCTTGTGTGGCCTGCTTTAGAAGGGTGCAAGCACCTTCCAAAGGATCTACCTCCAAATAGAACATGCTCGTGTATGAGATTAGGATTTCAACATAGGGATTTTGGAGGGGCATATAGACCTACAGGGTCAATAACATTAGGAGCCCCTTGGTTCGGTGATGTATGATATATGAGACCTTCTATGGATGGATGGTTAAGTCCTTCTGGTGAATGTGTGGAACAGCTAGGGAAAGTAGCGTGCCAAAGCAATGAAGACTGCCCTCTTGTGGCCAAACCTAAACAAGACATCTTATTAAGTTGAGACCATTAAGCAAATAAATGAAGGCACATGTGCATACCTCACACACACATGCATGCACACAACGCGTCACAGAGGACTGCCAATGGGAAAGTTCACTCAGAGAACGGGGCAGGGCAAACAAACGGAGCTGTTGTTAAAAGGAAGGAGGTCTCTTCACCTTGAATCCTCTTTCAGTGACTATTTTTTTTTTTTTTTTTTTTTTTGGTTTTTCG
Organism: Mus minutoides; assembly: GCA_902729485.2. Lineage (NCBI taxonomy): Eukaryota > Metazoa > Chordata > Mammalia > Rodentia > Muridae > Mus > Mus minutoides. The sequence continues at coordinate 599,821 of LR749961.1, read as the reverse complement.
AGACAGGGTTTCTCTGTATAGCCCTGGCTGTCCTGGAGCTCACTTTGTAGACCAGGCTGGCCTCGAACTCAGAAATCCGCCTGCCTCTGCCTCCCGAGTGCTGGGATTAAAGGCGTGCGCCACCACACCCGGCCTTTCAGTGACTAATTTAAGAAATGGTTTCTGGAGTATAAATTCCCCCCCCCCCCGCCCCATCGTAGAAAAAAATTTTTGTATCAGTATTTATGTAGCTCACTAATAGTCTTTGTCTTATGAAATAAAATCGTTATTCTATTAGTATACCATATTAGTTATATCATATTAATATATTTTCTAGGTTTTTTAATGTATCTTTTTTTTCCAACTTTTATTAGATATTTTCTTCATTTACATTTCAAGTGTTATCCAGAAAGTTCCCTATACCCTCCCCCCTCCCGGCCCTGCTCCCCTACCCACCCGCTCCCACTTCTTGGCCCTGGCGTTCCCCTGTATTGGGGCATATAAAGTCTGCATGACCAAGGGGCCTCTCTTCCCAATGATGGCCAACTATCTATATATGCAGCTAGAGACATGAGCTCAGGGGGTACTAGTTAGTTCATGGTTATTCTTCCACCTATAGGGTTGAAGACCCCTTCAGCTCCTTGGGTACTTTCTCTAGCTCCTTCCTTGGGAACCCTGTGTTCCATCTAATAGCTGACTGTGAGCTTCCACCTCCATGTTTGCCAGGCATTGGTATAGTTTCCCCCGA
>LR749961.1:511086-598994 GCA_902729485.2 Mus minutoides | reverse complement strand
TTTCATGTGTTCAGTAAATTGTATCTTGGGTAGTCTAGGTTTCTGGGCTAATATCCACATATCAGTGAGTACATGTTATGTGAGTTAATGTATCTTTTAAAGAAAGTTTTTTTTTTTAAATTTAGGAATTTTACACATGAGTTTTGTAGTTACATAACTTCCACCCTGTCTTTTGCTCCAACTTCTCCCATGTCTACCCCTCACTCCTTCTCAAGTTTTTAATTGCGTAATTATTATTTTACACACACACACACAGAGCCTACCGAGTCCATTTAATGTTGCTTGTATATGTATGTGTTTTGGGCTGCCAGCTAAGGGTTGGATACCTTATCAGCAGACTTGTACTTAGAGAAGACTGCTTGTCCCTGTCTTACTGGCTCTCGCTTACCTGAAGCTATTCATCTAGGCGCAGGGCCCTTGTGAGACGTCCTTCATCTGCACTGGCATGTTTGTGTTGTTGAGATTTCATGGTAAAGCTCCCTATTATATAGAAGACACTATCATGTAGCAGACATTCCCGTCCTCTGGGTCTTACAGTCTTCCTGCTTCAGCTTCTGGGATGTTTCTGAGCCTCAGGTGCAGGCTAATTGTATTACATTGACTGCAGCTGGGCACCCCACGGTCAGCTGCTCTTTGCTTTTTGATCAGTTGTGAATTTTTGTAGTGTCTGTTTCTGATGCAAAACAAAGGTTCTTTGATGAGGGATGAGAGCAACACTTATTTGTGGCTGACAGTAAATAGTTAGAAAATAGCAAATATATTGGTTCAGGAAAATGGTAGCAGGCTCTCCTGTAGGGAGACTCCCCCAGCTACAGGTAGTTGACTAGGTTTGCAGTACCAGGCTTGAATTCTCTCCTGCTGAGCAAGCCTTGGGCCCTGTTAGACAGTTGTTGGTTACACTTAAGATGTCAGTACCACCACTGCACCACTGGGAATGGCTTGCTATGCTGCTGGTGGTGTAGGAGTTATGCTTCATCACTAGGTAGGACTGGAGATTGCTCCTCTCCCTTGGCAGCTTGCATAGAATCATTAGATGTGAGAATTCGTACTCTGGGAGGAGGCTTCCAGGTCAATTCCATCTCAGTTCCTCCAAGTCTGTGTCCAATGTGTGTGTTGTCTTCAGCAGTAGCTATTGCCTTCAAGCTTAGGGAAGCAACCAAAGACAACAGCAATAATAACCTCTATATGATGTTGGGCGTCTCTCTGATTCTTCTGGCCAGCAACTCCAAAGGAAGATTGCCATACATTGTATTGGGGCTTTAATTAGATAGTCTATGGTATCACCCCAAGTGTCATAACTGCCCTTTTCTCTTTCCCTTCTTCCCTCCCTCTCTCTTTACACACACACACACACACACACACATGCACACACACATGTCTGTCTGTATATGTAAACATAAACCAATATATTTTCTGTCTGTCTGTCTGTCTGTCTGTCTGTCTGTATATGTAAACATAAACCAATATAGTTTATGTATGTCAGTATAAGCATAAACCTCTATATTCTCCTATGGCTTTTCTTTCATGCTCTTAGTGTGTTTTTATCCTTCTTCGTTCCTCCTTTGCAGTTAAGCTCCCAGTCTGCCATTCCCCACTTCCCTTCATCCTCCTGTGACTATTATCTTCCTTTCTGAAGCCCCTCCTTTCCCGTCCCCATGGTCCCTCTCTAGCTTTCCTAGTTTCTGCGGTGACTCCTGACTACATACTCAGATCTAAAAACCTAGGGCTGAAGTGTTTGTTTTGGGTCTGGGCTACTTGGCTCAGTATACTCTTTTCTTGAGGCACGGTCTCTCTATGTAACCCCTGGCTGTCCGAGAACTCCCTGTGTAGATCAGGATGACCCTTGAACTCAGAGAGCCAGTAGCCTTTACCTCCATGAGTGCTGGGAAAAATGCCTGGCTTAATGTTTTCGAGTTTATCTGTTTACCTACACGTTTCATGCTTTTTTATAGTTGAGTAGTATTTCATTGTGTATTATCTCCTATATTTTCATTATTTAATCAGCAACAGCAGGACATTAGATTGTTCCTGTTTTCCTGTTGAACATGTATCTGTGGAGTAGGATGTTGGCACTTATGCCAAGGAGTGGTACAGCTGGGCCATATGGTAGATCTGTTCTTAGCTTTTCAAGAATTCTCTACATTGATTTTCAGAGTTATTGCCAATTTGCAATTCCACTAACAGTAAATAAGGGTTTCCTTTCCTGACATCCTCTCTAACGTTTGTTGTTAGCTGTCTTATTGATCTTAGTCATTCTGATTCGGGTGAGATAAGATCTCAAACTAGTTTTAATTTGCATTTCCCTAATTGCTAAGGACATTGAATACCGTCTGAAATATTTCTTAGTCATTTATTTAATCTTTTGAGAACGTCTGTTCAGATCTGTAGCCCATTTTCAAATTGGGTTATTTCTTTTAAAAATTCTACTTTTATTATTTTTATTATGTGTGTGTGTGTGTGTGTGTGTGTGTGTATGCATGTGGGTATGTGCACACAGGTATCCACAGAGGCTAGAGGCTATGGATCCCCTGGAACTGGGGATGGTTGAGTCATTTGATGAGGTGCTGGGAACCACCTGGGTCTTCCAGAAGAACAGCAAGTACTCTTAACTGCTGAGTCACCTCTTCAGCCCATCACTTGTTTTTTTGACTCATTTTTTGAGTATATATATATATGTATATATATATATATATATATATATATATATATATATATATATGTATATTTCCTCTTCACATGTTTTCTCTGTTGTACAGAAGCTTTTATGTGTTCCATGTGTCCACTGTCGCTATTAATTCCTGAAGCAAATGAAGTCCTACCTAGGATAGTCCTTTCCCACACCTGTCTTGCACTGTCTGTGTTTTCTTCTAGCTGTTTTCAGTATTTCGGGCATTACCTTGAGGTCTTTGGTCCATTTGGAATGGATAGATGTGGGTTCAATTTTATTCTTCTTCATATGCACATCACACTTCCCCAGCACCATTTGCTTAGGATGCTCTTTTCTCCACTGCATGTTTGGGGCATTTTTGTCAAGTATCAGATGGGTCTGCTTACACATACTCATGTTTGGGTCTCCTGCTTTGTTCCGCTGATCTCCACTGTCTGGTTTTGTACCAGTACCAAGCTGTTTTATTATTACAGCTCTGGAATAGAGCCTGAACTCTGGGATGATAACCCTTGGACATTCAACTTTTTTTGCTGAGGATTGCTTTGGATGTGTGGGTCATTTGTGGTTCCAAATACATTTTAGAATTCTTTTTTTTTTTTCCTTCTGTTTATGTGGAGACTACCATGTGGATTCTGATTGAGATTGCACTGAATCTATAAATTGCTTTTGGTAAAATGATCATTTTTACAGTATCAGTTCTACTGATCCATGAACATGAGAGGTCTTTTTGCATTGTATAGTGTCTTTCTCAATCTCTTTCTTCAGAGATTGAAAGTTTTTTATGATGTGATTGTTCACGTCTTTAGACTTATTCCTAGATTAAAAATCAGCTGGTTATTGTGAAGGAGAGTGTGTCCGTGATTTGTTTTCTCAGCATGCTTGTTGCTGACATATAGAAAAAAGGCTACTGGGTTCTGATTTTGGGTCCTACAACTGTGCTATAATTATTGATCATTAATTGTTTTCTGGTGGAATTTTGGAGATGTTACATATAATATATCATCTGCAAGTAGGGGAAATTGGCTTTTGCTGTTTGTAACTCTTTGGGATCTTTCTCCTTGTTGCTTAGCACGTGTGGAAAAGGCATGTGGATAGTTGACAGCCGTGTCTCATTCCTGATTTTAATGGGATTGCTTTGAGTTTTTCTTCATTTAAAAGGATGGTGTTGTCTATGGAGTTGTAATATATCATGCTTTTATCATGTTGAGGCATGTTCCCTCCAGTCCCGCTCTCTCTAGGACTTTTATCATGAGGGCATGTTGGATTTTGTCAAAGGCTTTTTCTGAACCTATTGAGATAGATGACTTTTGTCTTTAAGTCCATTTATATGATTTATTATACTTAATGGCTTATGAATGTTGTACCAACCCTGTATCTCTGTGGTAAAGCCAACTTGGTTATGGCATATGGTCTTTTTGATATGTGCCTGTATTTGGCTTTTAAGTATTTGAGGACTTTGTTTGTTTGTTTGTTTGTTTACTTTTTGAGACAGGGTTTCTCTGTATAGCCCTGGCTGTCCTGAAACTCACTTTGTAGACCAGGCTGGCCTCGAACTCAGAAATCCGCCTGCCTCTGCCTCCCGAGTGCTGGGATTAAAGGCATGCGCCACCATGCCCTGCTCAAGGATTTTTACATGGGTGGTCACTGAGGGTTATGGACTGTAGTTTGCCCCCTTTGTTGTGTCTTTACCTACTTTTGGTAATGAGGAAATAGTGGATCTATAGAAGGAATTTGGAAGTCCTCTCCCCACCGTCTCAAATCATTTAAAAAGAATATGCTATACATCTTTTAAAGTCTAGTAGAATTTTGCTGTAAATCCATGTGGCCCTGGGCATTTTTTTTTTAAGCTGGAAGGCTTTTTATTACTATTTCATTCTCCTTATTTGTTATGATCTGTTTTTGTTGGTTTTATTTGAGAATTTGAGTGATTTGTAAATTTATCAATTTCCTTTAGGTTTTAAAACTTCAAACTATCCCCTTGTAATGTCCTGACTGTGTGTGTGTGTGTGTGTGTGTTGTCTCGTTTCCCTGTACATTTCTGATTATGCTATTTTGAATCATCTCTTTCTTTTGTTTGGTTGGCCAAGGGTCTGTCGCTCTTGTTTATGTTTTCAAAGAAGCAGTTCTTAGATTTGCTGGTTCTTGGCATTGTTTTCTTCATTCCTATTTCATTCTATCTCTGCTCTGAGTTTTATTATTCATTGCTGTTTACTGGATTGTTGCTTTTCTAAATTCTTGAATTGCAACATAAAGTCAGTTATTTGTGCCCTGATTTTTATATATGTGTGTGTGTGTTTGTGTGTGTGTATGTATCTATTTATTTTTGTTATTTTTTTCAAGGCACAGTTTTATAAATTCCCGACTGTCCTGGAACTTACTCTGTAGACTAGGCTGGCCTCAAACTCAGAGATCTGCCTGCCTCTAACAACTGCTGGGAATAAAGGTGTGTGCCACCACTGCCCAGTTACCCTGAGGTTTTTTAAAAGAATAATTTTTAATTTTATGTATATGAGTCCACTGTAGCTGTTTTCAGACAGACCAGAAGGAGGTATTGAATCCCATTACAGATGGTTGTGAGTCACCATGTGGTTGGTGGGGAGTGAACTCAGGACCTCTGGAAGAGCTATCAGTGCTCTTAAACTGCTGGGCCATCTCTCCAGCCTGAGTTTTTTTTTAATATAGGTGCTTAGAGATATAAATTTTCCTTAGAACTGCTTTTAATGTATCCATCCTACAGGTTTTGTTTTGTTGTGTTTTAATTTTTATTTAATTACAGAAAATTAAATTTTTTTCTTGATTTCCTCTCTGGCATATTCGTCATTCAGTAATGTATTGTTAACTCTTCATGATTTGTATAAGTACTGGGGATTTGTTTGCTGTTTATATTACACTTTGTTGCATTTTAGTCACATAGGATGCATGGGATTATTTCAATGGTTCTGAAATTGTTACAAGCTTTTTGTGTTTCCAGGATGTGATCTGCTTTTCATGAAATACTTTCATGGACTGCTGAATAGAATGTATTTGGGTAGAATATTCTGTATATGTTAGGTCCTCCTGATGTATTATGTATTTAATTTTGATGCATGTTTCTCTTTTGACTAGCTGACCTATTGAGAAAGAAGATTTATAGAAATCAACCACTATTACTGAGTTGGAATTTATCTGTGTCTTTAGGTTCAATATGCTTTTTATAAAATTGTGTGTGTCAGAGTTTGCTGCATAAATACTTAGGATTGTAAAATATTCTTGGATAATTGTTCCCTTGATTAGAAGGATATAGCCTTCTTTATCTCTCTGACTAACTTTAATTTGAAGTCTAGCTTGCTGAATATTAGGATATTGTTGACATCTGCTTTCTTCCTGGTCACAGATGCTTAGAATACTTTCTTCCAACCTTTCATTTTAATGTGGTGCCTATCATTGAGGGCAAGATGGTGATTTCTTGTAGATAACAGAAAGATGGCTTTTTTTATTAGATATTTTCTTAATTTACATTTCAAATGCTATCCATAAAGTTCTCTCTACCCTCCCCCTGCCTTGCTCCCCTACCCACCCACTCCCATTTCTTGGCCCTGGCGTTCCCCTGTACTGGGGCATATAAAGTTTGCAATACTAAGGGGCCTCTCTTCCCAATGATGGCCCACTAGGCCATGAAAGATGGCTTTCTTAAGCCACTTGGCTACTTTGTATTTTTTTTATTGGTAAGTTGAGGGTATTAATTTTTAAAGATATTATTGTAAAGTATGTGTTGATTGCTGCCATTTTATTATATTATTTTCCTCTTTGTGTTCTCAGTCCAGTTGTTTCAGTAATTATAGCCTCATTTGTTTTCTGTCTATATCTCTCAAGTGGGCTTATTCCTATTTTCAGTCTGCAGTATTGTGGCCATCATTCCACGTAGGGCTGGTTATGACAAGAATTCTTTTAGCTTGTTTGTGCTACAGACCATTTTTCTTTCTTCTTCAACTACAGTAGATAGTTTTGCTGTGTCCAGTAATGTAGGTTGGCATCCATGGTCTTAGAAATTAAAGTAGAGAACTCCAGGTTCTTCTGGCTTTGAAAGATTTCATTAAGGAGTCAGCTGCTTCTTCTTATGGATTTTCCTAAACATGGGACCTGTGATTCTCCTCTTGCAGCTTTCAATACTCTCTCTTTGTTCTCTCTACATTTAATGTTTAAATCATAATATACAGCGGGGAGTCTGAGGCTTAGTGTCCTTATTTTTTGTATCTGTTATGGGTATGCCATTCCTTGATTTGGGGACTCTTTTATGATCTTGTTGAAGATCTAGTCTATACCATTGACCTGGAATTCTTCATTGTCTTCACTTAAATATTCAGTCCTTTAACGGTATCTCATATATAACTCCTGCGTGTTTCATTCACGTATTTAAAGCCTTTTCATAGTCTTTGCTTGTAAGCTCCAATTCCTTTCCTCAGAATTCTTACCTTCACATTCCGACATTCTGTCTTTCTACCTACCGATCATTTGTAAGGCTTACCCCTAAGGTTGATAGTTCGATTTTGAGGTTTTCAGTTCTATCTTCCTTCTGGCTTCAGTTTTCAGTCTTTATTCACCATTCACAATTAACTTGGAGCTAGGATCACAGGGGCTAAGTGTAGGCTCCAGGTCTGTGAGCCCAAGCTTAGCATTAGAATAGATAACAAACGACAAAATCTCAACAGCAATGGCTATAGTATCTTGAAGTGGGACAAAGTTTGATGTGTTTCAGGAATAGAAAATTACCAGTGGCAGAATGTGTCTGTCAAGTACAGTAAGAGCTTACTTTGCTTGGTCTGTGATTAAGACCCCAGCAAAAAACAGATTATTCAATAGTGTTTAAAAATAAGCACTTTTCTGTTGCTCCAGGGCTCTCTACAAACCTACAAACCCCCTATTAAGTGTAATATCCAGATGCCCAAATCATGTCCAATTTAATGAATTTTTGTTGTGTGTGTGTGCTTGCACACTGTATGTACAAATGGAGGACAGGAAAAGACGTCAGCTGTTCTCTGTCGTTCGGTGTACATTCCTTTGATGTAGAATGTCACTGGTAAGCTGGAGCCAGGTTTTGGCTAGGCTAGCAACTAAGAAGGCCAGTGATGTTCCAGTCTCCATCTCTTCCAGCACCAAGACTACAGGTAGGCACAACTACAATAGTTTTTCACATGGGTTCTGGGAGAATCCAAACTCATGCTTTTGCAGCAAGTGCTCTTAACCACTGAGCTAACTCCCCAACCCAAATTACGTTTACAAAAAACGCAGCCCAGCTTCTGACTAGAAATCCCTGAGCTGCCCTCTTCAATGAAGTGTACTAAAATTTCTTCACTGAGGTCTCATGCAAGAAATGGCTTTTTCAAGTGGCAGGCTAGTTGTCTCAACACTATTGATTAATCTGTTCTTTGCTGGCGACTTAGAAATGTCTGTCTGTTCATGTTCCCAGTTGTGTGGTGCGTTACCAACTCACTATTCCAGTCCTCTGAGCTAGCTGGTTTTGTTGCTAATCACATTTTCATTGCTCCAATGGAACTGGCTTGTTAAAGCACCGCAAAGCTGTTTTTAGATACCCATGAGAAGTATTTACTTACATCCTACCTCCTGTGTTTGTCCAATGCTGGGTCTGCCCCAGCCTTTATGATTGAATGGTACTGGGTAGGACACAATGGTGGACTAAGGACCTCTCACTGGTCAGGTGAGAGGCTTGAGATTTATTAACTTTTTGTGAACCAGATAGAAAATAAAGGAAAAGAATTACAATCTTTTACACAGGCAATATGCACATATCCACAGATTCTGGCCCAGCATGACCATCTGTTTCATAAACTCCCCAAGTGTTCGTGCATGTTTGCATATATACCCCTATACTTACACATGAATATATACATTTGGTGGATAGAGCAAGAGCTTCCATAAGCAAGTTCCAATGAGCAAGCACCAATGCAGAAAAACTCACTCATTCTGGATAAAAAGAAGCTCCACCCTTTACTGCTCACTGAAAGAAAAAGCTTTTACCTTTTCATTGCTGCTTGTAAGAAAAAGCCCTGTGTTTATTGTTGAAAGTAAGAAAATAAAAAGCCCTTAACCTTTTTATTTCTGAAAAAGAAAAAAGCCCCATCCTTATTGTTGTTCTTAGTTCTTAATACTTTCTCAGGATAAATCATCACATGGTTTTGCAAACATCTTTACATTCCAAAAGTCCTTAGCAAGTTTAAGACACTAATCCAAGTCATAAATTGATAAGAAGTCACAGCAGAAATGTTTACATGTGTTTCCATTAAGACTAGTATCAGACTAAACATTCATTATCTGTTTTTAGCTCCATAAGTTCATTAAAAGTTTAAAACAATAATTCTTGTCATAAGTTGTCATAGGTTTTGTCAAGAGGCAAATCATCTGCCTAGTATCTCATTAGTTTTGAAGTTTTGTATAGATAAACTGTCAATATTTTATTTTCTGTCCTTGCACCTAAAATAATTGTCCATTCCCAGTTTATGACCTTTAGTTACCAGATAATGGTCTCATAGTTGACGTAGAAGGAATGTTTTCCCTGATGGTAAATTTGTTCCAAGCCTGCTTTCTTATCTTAGTGCAATTAGCCCGTGACACATGGAGATTTACAGAGCCCTATTGCAGCTTTTTAGAGAGCTGGAAATTACTTGTATAAATTTAGGAATTTTATAAAATCATTATCAGGAATTATGAAATCATCAGTTTGCCTACACAGCATTGCTACATGAGAGTGCATCTTTGTTAATCTATAGAAAATCTGCCCAATAAAGTAGGCTAATGCCCAGGAATAATTAGACTATGTAATAATGATAGGAAAGACATATGAACAACAAGAATCAATCCTGAGATGAGATCTTGAAGGTCCTGCTATTCAGAGTCTACTCATCACAGCCATGCAAAACAATGAGTCATCTCCAGAAAAGCCATTTGTTAGTTTTAGCCTCTCCTAGATGCCTCCTTGATAGTCCAAATCCTAGGGTTTTTTTTTTTTTTTGACTTGGTACTAGATATTGAACCAAAATCTCATAATATGCTAGGCAAATATTCTATCATTGACACACATGCAAAGATACATATAGCCCACTACAAAGATTTGATGATTGTTAATGGTATTGGTTAACTTAGAATTGACTTTAAAAAAATGTTGCCTCTACCTTTCTAAGAATTAAGTGTGTCTATTTGTAATTTCCATCTGTGCTCCTTTCCTTCCATAGCTCTTGATAGATTCATGTGTTATAAGGGCACTCTTAGGCACTTTATACCTTTCTTTTTTAAAAAATGTTTTATGTGTTTATTATTGCCAAGATTTAGTACATTCTTATCAATGTTATGCATGATTCTAAAACTATATATATATATATATATATATATATATATATATATATATATGAATGTAATGTTCATAACCAATTTGATAATGTGCATTTATAGGCACATAAATTAATAAAATGGGCATGCATAATATTAAATGAATTATTACCCAATACTGTCATATAATTCAATTACCAGACTTATATGTCCTCACTTCTCTAATATCCTCCAATTCCTATCTCGGTATGTAGTGAAAGTTGTGGTCCTGGACTCAGGAAATCTCTTCAGGAAGGGAAAGCTGCTTGCTGGTTTGATTGTGTCCTATGCCCAGAAAATGAAATTTCCAATGGAACAGGCAAATGTGTGCATTAAAGATAAGGTACTCACCACTGTTTTTTAATCCATATACTGAGGTTGAAATCATACAAGAGAAGTACACAGATTACATACTTAAGATTTTGCGCTCATAATTAATAGTTAGTTTTAACAACATAGCTCCTTGTTATAGTCTACATTTAGGGGCTTTATATGATTACAATCCATATTTAATTCAGTTAATACTTGTTGAGAATGTGAAAGGAGGCTAAGAATAATTTCTTCCAGAGAATTTGACATGTGGATTCTATATTCACATATCTATGGCCAGTCTTGTCCAGCTTTTTTGAGCTGTATTAACATAATATTAAAACCATCAATCTGTCACAAATTCAACTTTATAATGCCAAGAACAGATCCTGAAATAGATATGATAGTATCTGAAATAGTATGACAGTAGATTGTCTTAACTAATTCAGGCACTGGAGAGATGTAGTAGTTAAGAGAAGTGGCTTCCCTTATAGTGGAAATGGGTGTGACCTCTAGCAGTACTATGATGGCTTGCAACTCTCTGTAATTCAAGGTCCAAGGGATTTGACACCACATTTTGACCAACATGGGTAACATACACATTTGTGTCACAGACCTACATGAAGACAAAATACTCAATCCAAACAGCATGGATACTAATAAGTTCATATGTCACACATATAACAATATGTGGCATAAATTTCTTCCAATGTAAATTCCTGTTCTCTGACATATGTAGTTAAAATAAGTAGGTAAGAAAATCTGTGGAGGTGCATAATTAGGGTTGTGTGCAAAACCTTGCAGGATGAAGTAAGTGAGGCTAGGTACATCTGAGAGTTCATCATGGCTTTTTATTCCCCTTTGATTTAAGTTTTATTGCATTATGATGAGAAAAGACACATAATCTCAATTTATCTGAATTTGTTAACATTTAAAAACGTATTTTGAGTAAATAGACTTACATCATATTCTTCTTTCCCTTTTGTACCCCAACTCTTCCTGGAGAGCCTCCCTCTTCACAACCTGTAATACCTTTAGTTTTTTATCATATTCTTTAAAATTTATAAAATATTGTAACAATAAAAATGAGTATTATAAAAGATGTTTGATATAAAACAACAGTCAATTGAACAGTCATATATAGATGTTTGTCTACAGCAATACTGAAAATACATATGTTTTTCTCAATATAAATTTCAAATAACTGCAAATATATTAACTGTATGATGTTTTAAAATATCACTATTAGTTTTTTTAATGAACATAAATAGATAAAGTATTTTTGTTTGTTTGTTTTGTTTTTAGTAGAGCTTAAAATCTTGGCTCTTACTGTGGCACAAACACAAAATAAGAACAGTTTTTGGACACTGGAGTTCATTGTAATAAGACTGTACTTCAATGTTCCTCACATCACCAAAGGATTTTACCTCCGTAGTAAATAAGCTAAGAGTTAACAGTTCTGCTGTGCCAAGGAATAAATTGTAGGCACGATTTTTGGATACAGATTTCCTGCTACGGTCAAAGCTATTTGACTTGAGTGATTGTCGTCATTCTCAGCCCACAGGGAACAGGTTACATTAATTTAAGAAATGGTGTATTAAGATTGTCTATCCATGAAGTCATTCAGCAACTGTTTCAAAGAACATTGTGTTGGCATTTTACATCTTTTATCCTTTGTAGGGCTGGACTTGTGGAAAGATATTGTGTAAATTTGGTTTTGTCTTGGAATATCTTCGTTTTTCCATCAATGGTAATAGAGTTTTGCTGGGTATAGTAGCCTGAGATGGCATTTGTGTTCTCTTAGGGTCTGTATGTCATCTGCCCAGGATCTTCTAACTTTCTTTTCTTTTTTTTTTTTTTTTTTTTTTTGGTTTTTTGAGACAGGGTTTCTCTGTATAGCCCTGGCTGTCCTGGAACTCACTTTGTAGACCAGGCTGGCCTCGAACTCAGAAATCCGCTTGCCTCTGCCTCCTGAGTGCTGGGATTAAAGGTGTGTGCCACCATGCCCGGCATCTTCTAGCTTTCATAGTCTCTGGTGAGAAGTCTGGTGTAATTCTGATAGGTCTGCCTTTATATGTTACTTGACCTTTTCCCCTTACTGCTTTTAAAATTCTTTCTTTGTTTTGTACATTTGGTGTTTTGACTATTATGTGAAAGGAGGAATTTCTTTTCTGGTTCAATCTATTTGTAGTTCTGTAGGCTTTGTGTATGTTCATGGGCATCTCTTTCTTTAGGTTAGGGAAGTTTTCTTCTATAATTTTGTTGAAGATATTTACTTGCCCTTTAAATTGGGAATCTTCACTCTCTTCTATACCTATTATCCTTAGGCTTCGTCTTCTCATTGTGTCCTGGATATCCTGGATGTTTTGGATTAGGAGCATTTTACATTTTGCATTTTCATGGACTGTTGTGTCAATGTTTTCTATGGTTTCTTCTGCACTTGAGATTCTCTTCTATCTCTTGTATTCTGTTGGTGATGCTTGCATGGATGACTCCTGATCTCTTTCCTAGGTTTTCTAACTCCAGGGTTGTCTCCTTTTGTGATCTCTTCTCTTCTTTCTTTCTTTCTTTCTTTCTTTCTTTCTTTCTTTCTTTCTTTCTTTCTTTCTTTCTTTCTTTCTTTCTTTCTTTCTTTCTACAGGGTTTCTCTGTGTAGCCCTGGCTGTCCTGGAACTCACTTTGTAGACCAGGCTGGCCTCAAACTCAGAAATCTGTCTGCCTCTGCCTCCTGAGTGATTTCTTTAATGTTTCTAGTTTCATTTTTTAGATCTTAGATGGCTTTGGTCCTTTCCTTTGCCTGTTTGATTGTGTTTTTCTGTAACTCTTTAAGGGATTTTTGTGTTTCCTCTTTAAGGGCTTCTAGCTGTTTATCTGTGTTCTCATGTATTTCTTTAAGGGAGTTATTTATGTCCTTCTTAATGTCCTCTATCATGATCATAAGAAGTGATTTTAGATCTGAATCTTACTTTTCTGGTGAGTTGGGGTATCCAGGACTTGCTATGGTGGGAGAGTTGGGTTCTGATGATGCCAAGTAACCTTGGTTTCTGTTGCTTATGTTCTTATGCTTACCTCCCACCATCTGGTTATCTCTAGTGCTACCTTGCTGCAGACCCTTTGGGCCTCCTGTCTGCGTGGAATGGGTTCTCTGGAGCAAGTGGGCAAGAATTCGGTGAATGACAAACACTACACAAAGGAGTGTGGATCTGAATGCAATTTGTTAAATCGAGCATCAGACTTTTTATACAGAAGAAAATAGGAAGTTAGGTGACACACCAGCAAGATACAAATAGGTTACTAGAGGTTACTGGATTCTAACACAAAACAGAGTAATGCAAGTGGGGAAGGACTGGCAGGAACCAACTGGGATAAGATTCAAGGTTAACAACTGGGATCAAAAACAACTCCACCTTAGGTCACCTTAAACTTAGAAGCCAGGAGCAAGGGTTTCGTGCCCTTGCCATAGTCCATCTTCCCCCTAGGCCATTGTAAATACTTGTATCTGGGTGTAACTCAGTTAGCTATAATTCTAAGTATCTACTCTGGTTCCTCCTCAGGTCACAAACTTTCTTTTTCCTAGATAATGGTGAATTCCTGTGTAGGGCAGTGACTTAGCTATACTTTGCTGAGCTTGCCCTGAGATTTCTAACTCTTATGTAGTAAAATACTGTAAGAAAGCACGAAAGACCCTCCATGATATTGCAGGGACTTTTTAAACACATCTGTTTGTGCCTGAAACCTACCATCCATGCTGAATAGGCCAGGTCAGCCTCTTAGCATGCGTCAGCTTCCACAGTCATAGGCTGTAAACTAAGTCTTCCGGAATCTCCAGTAAACTCTTGAGGCATTTCTTCCCTCTACTCTTCCTTCACCGACTCTTGTAGTAACTCCTCCTCTATCACTGCTCAGGGCCCTAAATCCAAAGGCTACTTATGCTCCTGGCCATATTAAGGAGTTTACTTCCTGCTGGTAACTTCTACCATCTTACCTTCTTGTTTTTCCTCCTATGTGCCTGGTGCATTCACCTCAGTTGCTTTGAGGCTGACCTTGGTTTTGCTTCCTTTACGCATTGTTCTTACTGCTTAATATTGCACGCTTATCTTTCCTCATTGCTCTGTACCTAACTACCGTCACTCTTAGGTTTTAATTACCAACTATATGCCCAAGATCTTTTGGGTGGGGGGAGAGTTGTGAGTTTGATTTTAACAGTTCTTTTGGTTAATTTGAAAACAATTTATGTGTATGAGTAATACAGGCAAAAGCCTGTATCTTTATTTATACACCATTGTATACAGTCCTTGAGGCCAGAAAGCATGGCTTTCTTGGAACTGAAGTTATGGATAGCTGTGAGTCACCATGTGGGTGCTGGAAACTGAACTCCAGTCTTCTGGAAGAGCTACCAGTGCTCTTAACCCCTGAGACATCTCTCTAGCTGTAAATTTGTGTTTGTGTGTATGGATGTGTCATGGTATATATGGAGGTTAGTCTTTCCATCATGAGCATCCTAGGGATTGAATTTAGGCTTGGTGGTATCAGGCTTAACTATCTGAGTCATCTTGACCCCTGTCCCACCCCCACTCTTTTTTGAGCCAGGCAGGGTCTCATGTATGCAAATTAGCCTCAAACAACCTATGTAGCAGAGGATGACCGCAAAATCCTGATCTTTCTGCTTCTATCCCCCAACTGCTAGGCTTCTAGCTGTCCTACCATGCTCAAATTCGTGACTCCTAAATTCTCATTTTTGCATCGGGCCTCACTTCTGAGCCTTAGAGTCATCTAACTAGTCTGTCTGAATTTCTATGGGACTGTCTTAAAAGAATCTTAACTCCAGCGTTTATGATTACACTTGAGACATTTCTTCACAAATTCCTACAGTTTGTGTCAGTTGCTGCCTCTTCAACTGCTGTAAACAAAAGACGACAGGCAGTGTGGGAATAAGCAGACATTCTTTAAGGTTAGAGAACAAGAATGAAGATGATGGTCTTGTTCAGAGCTCTGTTTCTGTTGTGGCTATCTCCCATCATGGAGTGTGTGCAATCTCCTCTTTCTGGAAAGACACTGATACTGTCAGAGTAGACCTCCATTTTATCATTGTGACTGATTTTTTTTTTTAGGGAGATTAATTTTTATTACATTTTCAATTGTGTGTAGGCATATATGTCTGTACTGAGAGTATATGCACACAGGTGCGCAGTGTGTCACTTCAGCCCCTACAACACAGGTAATTTTATAGTCTGCCTTTTGGTCTACTATCAAAACTTTTAGACCTATACATTTTTAAAAATTTATGAGCCAGCTGGGCGTGGTGGTGCATGCTTTTAATCCTAGCACTCGGGAGGCAGAGGCAGGCAGATTTCTAAGTTCGAAGCCAGCCTGGTCTACAGAGTGCATTCCAGGACAGCCAGGGCTACACAGAGAAACCCTGTCTCGAAAAATCAAAAAGAAAAAGAAAAAAAAATTTATGAGCCAATACTTTTAGCCCACAGTGTTTTTGTAATGTTTAAATGTCTTCTCATCGGACATTCATTTGCCTTTTTTTTTTTTTTTAAAGACCAAGTCTGTCTGTGTAGTCCAGGCATGTGCGACAGGCCAGTTACACTCACCTGCTTCTTAAGCTTTGATTTCTACTTTATGCTTAAGGTCTGAGGTAAGAATACAACTCTTAAAAGCAACAGAAAAGCTGGGAATGTGGCTCAGTGGCAGCCTACTTAGCAGGTATAAGGATTAATGGCTGTTAGCTTCTCTTCATCTGACTTAATAATGTTCCTATTATAGTAAAAACACATTTCCACAATCTTTTGTGATCTTTTGTGAGTTACTACTTGTCTTAGTCAGCGTTTCTATTCCTGCACAAACATTAAGACCAAGAAGCAAGTTGGGGAGGAAAGGGTTTATTCAGCTTACATTTCCACATTGCTGTTCATCACCAAGAAAGTCAGGACTGGAACTCAAGCAGGTCAGAAAGCAGGAGCTGATGCAGAAGCCATGGAGGGATGTTCTTTACTGGCTAGCTTCCCCTGGCTTGCTCAGCCTGCTCTCTTATAGAACCCAAGACTGCCAGCCCAGAGATAGTCCCACCCACAAGGGGCCTTTCCCCCTTGATCACTAATTGATCAGCTAGATCTCATGTAGGCACTTCCCCAACTGAAGTTCCTTTCTCTGTGATAACCCAGCTGTATCAAGTTGACACAAAAACTAGCCAGTACAATTGACCCCCTGTCAACTTGACACACAAATACATCACTAGTAAGCCTCAATCTTTAGTTCTTACTCATCCCCAAGATCTTAAATAACTTAAAAGTCCCACAGTCTTTACATATTAAAAGTTCAATCCCTTTAAAATATCCAGTATCTTTTAAAATTCAAAGTACTTTAAAATTCAAAGTCTCTTAACTGTGGGCTTCACTAAAAAACTTCCTTCAAGAGGGAAAAATATCAGGGCACAGTCACAATCAAAAGCAAAAATCAATCTCCAACCGTCCAATGTCTGGGATCCAACTCACGATCTTCTGGGCTCCTCCAAGGGCTTGGGTCACTTCTCCAGCCATGCCCTTTGTAGCACACACCTTGTCTCCTAGGCTCCAGCTGCCTGTACTTCACTGCTGCTGTGGTGGTCATCCCATGATACTGGCATCTCCAAAATCCTGCTGTCTTCCACTGTAACTAGGCTTCAACACTAGCCTCTCATAGGCTCTCTTCATGGTGCCAAGCCTCAATTGCTTTGCATGACCCCTTTCAGTCCTGGCCCATCAATTGCAACTGAGGCTGCACTTTCACCAATGGCCTTCCATGGCCTCTCACAATGCTTCTGTGGCCTCAGCTGCTCTGCATGACCCCTTCATGCCTTTAAAACCAGTACCACCTGGGTAACTCTTACACATTACCAAGTCCAGTCACAGCACAAGGCTATCTCTGGAACACAGCCTCTGTGCTCTCAGAAAACACTTCCCAGAAGATGTCACCTCAATGATGTTGGTCTCTTCTACATCGCCGCTAATTTCTTAGCTCCAGCTAACCAGCATCAATAGTCCCAGTAATGCAAAGGTTTTGCTTTAGTGGTTCTGGTATTTTGTTAATCTCAGTTGATTCTTTAGCCCCAGCTAACCAGAACCACAGCATCTTCCCAATCAAAATAGCAATGGCCCTGAAAAGAGTCTTTAATTTTCCACCTGAAATTTCACAAGCCAGACCCCCATCTTCTGCATTGTTCTCAACATTATCTTCCAAGCTCCTACACAACATTCAACAGAGCTCTTAACACCGAATGGATCTTCAAGCTCAAAGTTCCAAAGTCCTTCCACAGTCCTCCCCAAAACATGGTCAGGTTGTCACAGGAATACCCCACTCTGCTGGTACCAATTTGTCTTAGTCAGCGGTTCTATTCCTGCACAAACATCATGACCAAGAAGCAAGTTGGGGAGGAAAGGGTTTATTCAGCTTACACTTCCACGTTGCTGTTCATCACCAAGGAAGTCAGGACTGGAACTCAAGCAGAAAGCAGGAGCTGATGCAGAAGCCATGGAGGGATGTTCTTTACTGGCTGGCTTCCCATGGCTTGCTCAGCCTGCTCTCTTATAGAACCCAAGACTGCCAGACAAGAGATGGTTCCACCCACAAGGGGCCTTTCCCCCTTGATCACTAATTGAGAAAATACTCCACAGCTAGATCTCATGGAGGCACTTCCCCAACTGAAGTTCCTTTCTCTGTGATAACCCAGCTGTGTCAAGTTGACACAAAAACTAGCCAGTACACTACTTTATTGCCTTTTTTCTATAACCTCATGTTCAGTACCTGAACTGAACTCCCTGAAAGCTTTCTTTGAAATTCATTTTAAAAACAATTTTCTTTCCAAACTGATTGTAAGTTCTTCTGGGAATTTTTATTTCCATTAGAATTACAAATTACCTTGATGAGAATTATGTAATACTTTATCTAAGACCTAACGCTCATTCATGTGCAGTTCATTTAATTAATTAATGTATGAGTATGCACTTTCCTAATCTTTTTTATGCTAACTTAACTCTGGGCACAGGATTTTTTTTTTTTTTTTTTGTGTGTGTGTGTGTGTGTGTGTGTGTGAAGAAATAATTTATTTCTGTTTGCATTTACAAGTCACAGTATATTTTGAAGGTAGACAAGGCAGGAACTCAAGAAGGAGCTAAAGGAGAAAGAACTATGACTGCTGCTTATTAACTTGGTCATTAACATGTTCAGTTAACTTTATTTTTGCTTTATTTTTATTAGATATTGTATTTACATTCCTGGTTTCCCCTCTGAAAACCCTCTATCCTCTTCCCCTCCCCACCAACCCACTCACTCCTGCTTCCTGGCCCTGGCATTCCCCTACACCGGGGCATCTACACAGGACCAAGGGCCTCTCCTCCCATTGATGTCCAACAAGGCAATCCTCTGCTACATATGCAGTTGGAACCATGGGTCCCTCCATGTGTTGGTGGTTTAGTCCCTGGGAGCTCTGGGGTGTGGTGGTGGGGGGAGGGTACTGGTTAGTTCATATTGTTGTTCCTCCTATGGGGCTGCAGACCCCTTCAGCTCCTTGGATCCTTTTTCTAGCTCCTTCTTCGGGGATCAGTCCAATGGTAGGCTGAGAGAATCCACCTCTGTATTTGTCAGGCACTGTGGAGCCTCTTAGGAGACAGCTATATCAGGCTCCTGTCAGGAAGCGCTTGTTGGCATCCACAAAAGTGTCTCGGTTTGGTGGTTGTTTATGGGATGGATTCCCAGGTGGGGCAGTCTCTGGATGGTCTTTCCTTCAGTCTCTGCTCCACACTTCATCTCTGTAATGGGCACAGGATTTTATGTAACCCATGCTCACCTCAAAGTTGCTATGTACACAAATGAGGATGGATGACCCCTAGTGCTAAGATTACACATGGATACTACTGCCCTGTTTAAATAGCGCTAGTTAGGGGTGGAACCCAGCCAATGCTTGGCATATAGCAGATTGCAGTCTACTGAAGTATACCACCAGCCCCTTCATATATATTTACTTATGCCTAAATATTGTTTTTTTTAACACTTTTAACTGTGTCTCACAAATTTAATACATTTCTATTGTATTCAGTTTAGATTGAGTTTTTGATAGCTTAGAAATGTTTGAAGATTTTGCTATTGTCTTTATAACTTGATGCCTTTTTAGCTAGAAAACTTTTATTATTTTAATTATTGCAAGCCTACAGAAATTTAGTTTATGTCCAAGGATATAGTTTATTTCAGTTAGCATTTTATGAACATTTGAAAAGGGCTTTCTGTTGATATTGGATGGACTATAATCAGACCTTGTTGGTTTGTGTCATGAAGTTCAATTCTTCTGTTTTGTCTAGTCATTCTATTAAGAAATGGATTGCAGACTCCGCAGTTAAGAGCTCTTTTTGCTCTTCCAGAAGACCAGAGTTTAGTACCGACTACCCACATCAGGTGGCTCACAACTGCCTCTAATTCCAGCTTCAGGGGACTGACATGCCCTTTGGCCTTCATGGACATCTTTATTCATGCATATGCAAACACATACACATAAATGAAAAAAAATCTTAAAACAAGAAAGGGATATATCAAGGTCTTCAGTCATGAGTGAATTATTTCTGCTCTTAGTTTTAGCTGATGTTTGAGCTCTTTCATCTTGTATAATAACCTCTATGACTGCTGTCTAGTAGACTGACTTTGTCACATAGAGCTCTTTCTTGTCTCTGGTCTAGGCTCAGCTTTTAGTGTCTCTCCTCCCTGGTGTGAGGATTGAACCCTGGCTCTTGTTCACACTGAGTAACTGTTCTATCATAGAGCCAGCTACACAGCCCTGCCTTTTAGTTCTTATTGTTGTGTGCTGAGTGAACTTGGGAAATCCCACAAGCTAGGTGACCCTTAGTTCCTGAAACTTTTAGAAGTAGAGTTCTCTTTCCTTTTGTATTAGACAATGTGGAGTGAACGCTGGAAAGATGAGTTTTAACTGAACTTCCATTTATTTATTTTTATGATGTTGTACTCAGGACTCATAAATGGTGTACTGGCTGATTTTGTGTATCCACTTGACATGTTAGAGTCATCAGAGAGGCTAGGCTCTTAGTTGAGAAAATGCCTCCATGAGATCCAGTTGTAAGGCATTTTCTCAATTTAGTGATCAATGGGGGAGGGCCCAGTCCATTGTGGTGGTGCCATCCCTGGGCTGGTGGTCCTGGGTTCTATAAGAAAGCAGACTGAAGCCAGGTGTGGTAGCACACACCTTTAATCCTAGCACTCGGAAGGCAGAGGCAGGAGGATTTCTGAGTTTGAGGCCAGCCTGATCTACAAAGTGAGTTCCAGGACAGCCAGGGCTATACAGAGAATCCATGTCTTGAAAAACCAAAAAGAAAAAAAAAGAAAAAGAAAAAAGAAAGAAAGCAGGCTGAGCAAGCCAGGGGAAGCAAGCCAGTAAGCACCTTCCATGCTCCTGCCTCCAGGTTTCAACTCTCCTTGAGTTCTTGTCCTGACTTCCTCTAATGATGGACTATGTTCTGTATAAAGCAAATAAAATAAACCCTTTCCTCTCCAACTTGCCTTTCGGTCATGGTGCTTTGTCACATTAGAAACTCTAAGACACATGCTAAGCATGGTCTCTTAACATTTAACTACATCCCTAAGTCCCAGACGATTCCTACAATCATATATTTCCATAAACTTCTTGATTATGAAGAATAGAAAATTCCTTTGGCTAGCTTAGATTGTATTAAGAATGTGCACTGACAGCTATACACTGGATTGCCACAAAGCAGATCGCTACATCTCTCTAGGGAAGCAAAAAGACTAGACAGTCTAGCTCTCTGGCCCTGGCTTGTATAAACAACTAGATGATTTAAACTCAACTCTTTAGAGTCTTACCCAACTCAGGATCTTGAAATAGGTGTAAAGAAAAAAAGGTAGGGATAATTTAGAATCTATTTTAGTGATGGTGAAAATTTTGATGTTCAGTAATGAAAGTGTTGGGTTCTAGGCATGTTGTGTGGCGACCTCACCGTGATGAAAGTGTTGGGTTCTAGGCATGTTGTGTGGCGACCTCACCATGCACTGTGCCGGCTATCTAGTCTCTTGGTTTCTGTCCCTTTTCTGTTTTCTCAGCCTCATGCTTCAGAAAATTTTATTTTGGTAATGAAAATCAAAGAGCAGAGAGCTAGATGACTTGTGCCTACAATCCTAGCATTTGGGAGGTAGAGAGGAATTAGGTGTTCGAGGCTAATCACAACTATATAGTGAGTTCAAGGCACACATCTGCTACAATGAGACCTTGCCAATCCCAAACCCTTCAAAGCACACACCCCCACCCCACGTGAATATTATCTATCATGTTAGGTCAACTCCAATTAATTAGAGGTTGATGTGCCGGGTTCTGCTCATATATGTGGCACTATTTGCCAGTTTGGAAGGCAGTAGACTTTATATACTGGAGTTTGGTTTCTGAGTTTGGTAGTATCACTAGGCTTTAGTTTCTGGAGACCCAAGACTTTGGGGCAATAGTTATTGTGATGATCCAGGGCAATCTCATCTCTAAATTGACAGGGTTGTACTAGACTCGGTAATCTCCAGATCTTTCAAAATTGTAGGTAGTCTGATGTTAGCAGGCCTTCTTGTTCCTTTTGCACTGTAGGCAACTATCCTGTTAAAAGTAGCTGATAATTATCAAGTTATTGATTGTCTGCCAACTATCGGGCACTCTCTTGGAGAAATGTGTTTATGAAGTCTTTGGTTAGCCAGTAGCAAAATGAAAAGATCCAACCAAAAGTTGTATATAGACTGACAGAAACACTTTCTTATATGGGGGTGGGGGGAAAAAAAGAGAAGTTAAGAAGACATCAAAAAGAATGTTTTGACAGTCAGTCAGCTGGGTGTGGTGGCATGCACCTTTAATCCCAGAATTTAGAAAGCAGAGGCAGACAGATCTCTGAGTTTGAGGTCAGCCTAGCCTGCAGAGTGAGTTCTAGGACAGCCAGGGCTACACAGAGAAACCATGTCTTAAAGAAAACAAAACAAAAAATGTTCTGACGGTCATACAAAACACTGTATATAGAGACAAGACACAGTAGCAATCTTTTCAAAGACTCTGGAGATTATCTCTTCTGGAAGAAAAAAAAAAAAAAAAAGTTCTGTTGCCCTGTCAGAAGTGAAGGAGGAAATGGAAGTTTTGTAGAGAAGTATATCACAAAGTGAGATTAGGAATTGAGTAGGCTGAGCCGCTGGGAGAACAAGGAAACTTTCCTGTGTCCTCAGATATTGAAATCTGCTCTAGAAATACCTGACAGATAGGTAGGTGCAAAGAAATGTAAGGTGTCCAGTGTGTACTAATGCCAGTCACTCAAGATTCCTGTCCCAGCTTGGTCCAATCAAACCAATGTTCCAAAGGCTCAATAACACATCTGGCTATAAGGACCATTTATATATGTATTTGGTAACACACATTCTTTGATATCTAAAGGCCAGTGAAGTGACTGGGGCATAATGAATCAAATCATTCTGTTTTGACTATAGGTCTTAATGAGTGCCTCATTCTTGGGAGCCCTGTGTCTTTTCTCATCTGTCTGTGTTGTGTGCGCCATTTCTGCATTTACTCTTCCCATTGAGACCAAAGGACGTGCTTTGCAGGTAAGTGACTCAGGAAGCTCTTGGATTTTCTTTCATTTGTCACCTAAAAACTATTTTTAATTATGTGTATGCATATGTGTCTGTGTATGGGTATGTGAACAAGTGCAAATGCCCTGGAGCTGGAGTTACAGGGATTTATGAGGTGCCCAATATGGGTACTAGCTGAGAACAGAACTCAGAACAGTAATTCATCTAAGCCACCTCTTAGCTCCTTAGCTGTCACTTTTGGCCAAAGATAAGCGTAGGATATGGATAGCCTTTATTAAATCAGGAAAAGAATTCTCATTAGAGGGTTCTGATAGAAATTCTGAGTCTTCAGTCTTTCTACATGTAGTTTTTAACAGCAACAAAAGTGAAGTTAACTAAGAATTCTCTTCCTATCTTTTTACGTATAAGGCACTGTTGGACAGACAGGGAGCTGGGTTAAAACACTACTGCACAGCCTTTGGGATCACAGGGTCTGTGTGTAGCAGACAAGTTCCTTGCCCTAATATCTGTAGTGAGTGTAGTAAGTGTAGTGAGTGGTGGACATTTCAGTGTGGATTCTCTGGACCAGCCTCCTTAACATAGATCTATGCTTAAGTCCCTGGAACTTGGGACCATTGTTCTCATTATGGAACAAAGAGGCCTGCCAAGATCTGCTTATCAGTGAGAAAGATGAAACTTTTCTACCTCAGAGCACAGTGCTAACAGAAATAATGTGCAGCTGATTCCATCACTGAGTTCCAGTCAGACACGATGACTCAGGCATTGCCTTTCTTATAAGGGATCACCACACTCGTTATGCAAAAGGATTACTAAGGACAAGTTGGGCAAGTTTTAATTTTCCATTCCCTTCCCCAAATTTCCATTTTATACATTGGTGGTGACCCTCCTGCCTCAGCTTTCTGAGTGCTAGGGTTATTAGGTGTGAGCTATCAAATTTACAAATGAGAATGAAGAACCTAATGGATCCGTTAATGTGGCTCACAGGTTTCTAATTCATCCCCACCTATAAGCCAGGCCTTCTGATGCTGGGGTAGGATACAGACTTGGCACTGGGGCATTGTGAACCTTCAACATGTTGGTTCAATATATACACACAAATACACCCTGGCCATTGCATGGTGGTGTCTTTAGGAAAATTAAAGGTACACATATAGATACATACATAGCTCGCTGCTGTGATCATATTCACATGGACAAGCACATCTTTTTAGAAACGAGAAAACAGTAATTTGACTGAATAAGCCAACTTGGTCAATAGCTTAGTGCTGAGTCACTTAAAAAACTCAATCATTAAAGAATGTGTTTATAGTGCCAAGCATGGTGGTGCACAGCTGTGATCCCAGCATTCAGGAGGCAGGGGCAGGTGATGTAAGTTCAAGATCCAGCATAGCCAAGACTACACAGAAAAAAGACGATGCTTCAAAGAACCAAAAACCAAAACCAGAATGAGTATAGTGTGAACTTCTTTTGATACCTGTATTGCAACAACTTTAAGTTATAAAGCTAGCATTGTAAATGATGTATCTAATTCTCTGTAAGTTAAGAACAAAACCTTACCAACGAATTTCTTTTTTCTTTCCCATAGCAAATTAAATGAGGACCTGCAATACTATGTGGAGAAAGTATATTTGATCTTCACAGCGTTATTATTATTTTTTAATGGGTTTATTTCTGCACGTGGTAATTAAGAAAGCAAGTATATATTAAGGCAATGAAGGGACACACCAAGAATGCAGTGGGGATCTTCCTTAGGAAACAATATATGAAAGCCTCTTATAGGATGTCCTTAGCCACATTGTAGTTCATGCCTGAAATCCCAGCATATATAGGTTGAGGGGGAAGGATGATCAGGAGTTCAATGTCCTCCTCAGCTGTAAAGTTAGTTTGAGGCCAGCCTGGGCTACATGAGATCCTGTTTACAAACATCAAAAGCCTATCACCAAACCATTTACCCCTCACACCAACCAATAAACCCTGAGATTGAATGGGGTCAGGAGAAGGTGAGGGTGGAGAATAAATACACTTCTCATTTGGTATCAACAACTATTTAACCTTAGACAAACACTTGGCATTGGCCCATATGGTCTGTGGCTAAAGGACAGAGATTCTGTAGCTAAGACAAGAAATTAGACTGATTATCATTGAATTTAAATTATGGTTTTGGTATCTTACAAAAGAACCACTTTATTCTGTATATAGCTAGCAAGAAGCTGGGAATAAAGTTACTTTTCTCCTTATGCCATTACTCTTTATTTTTTAAATCATAGGAGGGAATCACTGCTTCCCATGACACATGTACAGCTCTCCTATAACATGCTTAACTTACATACTGTTTGCGGAGAAAGTGATATATGGGGGGTGTTGGTTATGCAAGTTCTATTAGGGAAGACATGCTGTGGAAAGAAAACATCGAAAGTGTCTACATTTAGATTTTGTCTTTTGCTGTTCAGGCTTATTATGGAGGCCCACCAGGCTGGCTGAGGATCCCCTGCCCTCTCTGGGAAAAGATTGCAGCTGCAACCACAACTGCATACAAGAGGATAACCTCTTGTCAAAGAGGGAGCAAACAATTCCTATTTGATCCGTTCTATGACTGGCTTAAAGTTAGTTTCTTATAATAAAGGTGCAGTTATTAACACATTAGCAGTTTAAAGGACTGGGTCCAAGGCACCTGGGGGAACCAAACACCTAATCCTACACAAAATGGCACAGTATGTATATCCCTCCTTATACAAAATGGCACAGTGTGTATATCCTTCCTTATAGAAAATGGCACAGTATGAATATCCTTCCTTATACTTCCGTCATCTCCAGGTCATTAGAGCAATGCTAAGTATAAAATAATAACAAAGATGTCTATGTATATTTAGTATAAACACATTTTTTTCTTCTTTTTGGTTTTTCAAGACAGTGTTTCTCTGTGTATAGCTCTGGCTGTACTGACTCTGTAGACCAGGCTAGCCTGAAATTCAGAGATCCATTTGCCTCTGCCTTCCAAGTAATGGGATTAAAAATGATCACTTCCCTCCTCCCCCAAATTTATGACTAGTTGAATCCTGAATTTGAAATGCATAGATCTGCCCAGCTTGGAGGTGACCTTTAATCCCAGAACTCACCAGGCAGAAGCAGATAGATAAATCTGTGTTCAAAGCCAGCCTAGTCTACATAGAGTTCTAGGACAGACAGGGCTATATGCGACATAGACCCCCATCTCAAAAAACCCAAACCAATAACACATGAATTTGAAAGACTATATTATAGGCTCTGAAAGGTATAAACATGGGCTTTCTTACAAGCCTAAAAAATTAAAAAAAATTTTCATTTTAAAATTTATTTTATTTCTAATTGACAGATAATTATAGAGACTACTGCAGCATGGTGTCATATATAAATATATTAAGCTAGTTACCTTACCCATTCTTTTTGTCCTTAAATTTTATTATTTAAATGTATTTTATACATCAAACATATTAATGATATTATTTTGAGAATCAAATACATAAAAAATTTGTTCAACTTTTATATTCATATCCTTTCCTAAAAATATCATTAATGAATATTTAAAACTATTCATAACTGAGGATCCTACATCTAATGTTGAATACTAAATTGTTTCAAAACATACAAAATATTCTTTGGAAATTAAGCATAGTAAAAGAACATAAAAAATTAAAAATGAATCATTAAGAAATATATTAAAAAGCCCTTATATGATACCACCCAACATAGTATTTAAAACCCATTATATATGTGTACATTGTCTAACAATCAGTTCACTCAAAAAAGATTATCAGTGTTTCTAAGAGAGAAATTATTTTATCAGTAAGTATATTTTAAAAATTTCAAAATAGCAAAAACTCTTTGAGGTTAAACATTAAGAAAATGCTAATTTCAAGAACAGTGAAAAAATTATCAATAATATTTCCATGAGGTTTGTAGGACACGATTTTAATATTTTCAACTGTTAATAGTCAACAAACAGATGATTTTAAGATATCTTTCTTTTTTTTATGGCTTCAAGGTGTTTATTGTAGAAATGCAGAGAGGGAGAACTGTAGAGAAGTAGAGGGCAGCCACGGCCACATAGAGAGAGGGAAGAAGGGATGGGAGAGAGGGAGCAAGAGAAACAAGAGGCAAGAGCGATATATTTCATAGTTATGTCTCCCATTTTATTTGATTTTATTAATTTGGATACTGTCTCTGTGCCCTCTGCTTAGTCTGGCCAGCGGTTTATTTATCTTGCTGATTTTCTCAAAGAACCAGCTCCTGTTTTGTTCTTTGTATAGTTCTTTTTGTCTACTTGTTTGATTTCAGCCCTGAGTTTGATTATTTCCTGCTTTCTACTCTTGGGTGTATCTGTTTCTTTTTGCTCTAGAGCTTTCAGGTGTGCTTGTTAAGCTGCTAGTGTAAGCTCTCTCCAGTTTCTTTTTGGAGGCACTTAGAGCTATGAGTTTTCCTCTTACCACTGCTTTCATTTTGTCCCATAAGTTTTGGCATGATGTGTCTTCATTTTCATTAAATTCCAAAAAGCCTCTAATTTCTTTATTTCTTCCTTGACCAAGTTATCATTGAGTAGAGTGTTGTTCAGCTTCATGTGTATATGTGCTTTCCATTGTTTTTGTTGGTATTTAGTCTGTGGTGATCTGATAGGGTGCATGGGATTCTTTCAATCTTCTTGTATATGTTGAGGCCTGTTTTGTGATCAATTATATGTTAAGTTTTAGAGAAGGTACCATGAGGTGCTGAGAAGGTATATTCTTTTGCTTTTGGATGAAATGTTCTATAAATGTTAGATTCATTTGGTTCATAACTTGTTAGTTTCACTGTGTCTCTGTTTAGTTTGTCTCATGATCTGTTCATTGCTGAGTGGGTTGTTGAAGTCTCCCACTATTATTGTGTGGGTGCAATGTGTGCTTTGAGCTTTAGTAAAGTTCTTTTTTATGAATGTGGGTGCCCTTGCATTTTGGAGCATAGATGTTCAGAATTGAGAATTCATCTTGGTAGATTTTTCCTTTGACCAGTATGAAAAGTCCTTATGTTTTTTTTTTGATAACTTTTGGTTGAGAGTTGATTTTATTCAATATTAGAATTGCTACTCCAGCTTGCTCCTTGGGACCATTTGCTTGGAAAATTGTTTTCTAACCTTTGACTCTGAGGTAGTATCTGACTTTGTCACTGAGACACATTTCCTGTATGCAGCAAAATGCTGGGTTGTTTACATATCCAGTCTGTCTATGTCTTTTTGTTGGGGAACTGAGTCCATTGGTGTTAAGAGATATTAAGGAAAAGTGATTGTTAATTCTTGTTATTTTTGTTGTTAGAGGTGGAATTATGTTTGTGTAGCTATCTTCTTTTGGGCTGGTTGAAAGATTACTTTCTAGCTTTTTCTAGGGTGTAGTTTTGCTCCTTGTGTTGCATTTTCCATCTATTATCCTTATCCTTTGTAGGGCTGGATTTATGGAAAGATATTGTGTAAATTTGGTTTTGTCGTGGAATATCTTATTTTCTCTGTCTATGGTAATTATGAGTTTTGCTGTGTATAGTAGTAGCCTGGGCTGGCATTTGTGTTCTTAGGGTCTGTATGACATCTGCCCAGGATCTTCTAGCTTTTAGAGTCTCTAGTGAGAAATCTGGTGTAATTCTGATAGATCTGCCTTTATATGTTACTTGACCTTTTTCACTTACTGCTTTTTGTTTTTTTTTCCTCTATATATTTTTATTTTTTTTCCAATTTTTATTTGATATTTTCTTAATTTACATTTCAAATGTTATCCTGAAGTCCCTTATACCCTCCCTCACCCCCCCACCCCGCTCCCCTACCCAGCCACTCCCTTTTTAGTATTGTTTAGTGCATTTGGTGTTTTAATGTGATGGGAGGAATTTTTTTCTGGTCCAATCTATTTGGAGTTCTGTAGGCTTCTTATATGTTCATGGGCATCTCTTTCTCTAGGTTAGGGAAGTTTTCTTCTATAATTTTGTTGAAGATATTTACTGGCCCTTTAAGTTGGAAACCTTTGTTCTCTTCCATACCTATTATCCTTAGGCTTCATCTTCTCATTGTGTCCTGGATTTCCTGGATGTTTTTACATTTTGCATTTTTGTTGTCAATATTTTCTATGGTGTCTTTCTGCACTTGAGATTCTCTCTTCTATCTCTTGTATTCTGTTGGTGATGCTTGTATCTATGATTCCTGATTTTTTTTTTTCCCCTAGATAACTCCAGGGTTGTCGCTCTTTGTGGCTTTTTATTGTTTCTACTTCCATTTTTTAGATCTCAGTTCATTTTGTTCATTTCCATCACTTGTTTGGTTGTGCTTTCCTGTAATTCTTTAAGGGATTTTTGTGTTTCCTCTTTAAGGGCTTCTAGCTGTTTATCTATATTCTCATGTATTTCTTTAAGGGAGTTATTTATGTCCTTCTTAAAGTCCTCTATCATTATCATGAGAAGTGATTTAAGATCTGAATCTTGCTTTCCGGTGTGTTGGGGTATCCAGGACTTGCTATGGTGGGAGAATTGGGTTCTGATGATGCCAAGTAACCTTGGTTTCTGTTGTTTTAAGTTCTTATGCTTGACTCCTGCCACCTGGTTATCTCTAGTGCTACCTGCTCTCGATAGATCTGATTGGAGCCTGTTCTTCCTATGATCCTGGTTGTGTCAGAACTCCCCAGAGTTCAGGTGTCTCTGTGATCCTGGGTATGTCTGAGCTCCTGGGAGTCAAGCTGCCTCTGGGACCCTGAGATCTTGGTGTGACCAAGCTCTTGGGATCCTGGGTGTGTTAGAGTGCCTGGGAGTGGAATTTCTTCTTAGTGTTGTGGGACTGGCTGCAGAGTTTGCATCCAAGGTCTACTCAGAGCACAGGCTCAGACCAGAAGGAACCTGTGTCAGGCGAAGTTCCTGGGTGCCTGGGTCTGCTGGTCCCAGTTACTTCCGGTGTTGGAGCAGATGTTGTGTCCTCCTCACCTCTGATCCTGGGAGTGGAGCTTCCTCTGGTTGTTGTGGGACTGGCTGCAGAGTTTGTGTCCAAGGTCTGCTCAGGGAACCCACCAGCTGAGAGAGGAAGCAAGCCTAAAAAATTTCTAACTTCAAGCTATCCAAAAGAGTTCATGTGATTAATCTGGTTAACAGGCAATAATCTTTAAGCCCAGTTATTATGTCAGGCCTAATGTATTTGATGGAAAATTATGTTCACTATATTTGCAGGGACAAGACAAACTACCTACAGCAAGTCATAATTGAGACTCTCATAGCTGAAGTTCTCAGACATTTATTTAAATCAAAGGCTAGCAGTGGTGGGAAACCAACCAAAGACAAGGCTGTACTCTCTTAAGATTTCAGAATTCTCAGTGTTTGTGGGATACTGCATGGGACTGCCTAACTCTGTTTCTGTGTAGCTCACAGGCTTCCCAGACAATACCAAATCAAATCTATAGCAAGTTATTAGAATAATTTTAACAGAATCCTTGATAACTGGCTTGATAACTGGCTTTTCTACAACACATATTGCAAATTGTTTGTGGAGAAGGTGGTAGAAAAAAATTCCAGTTTTTTTTAAAGCTTTTTATTTTTTGTGAATTTCACATCATGTACCCCAATCATCCATTTCCCCGTCTATCCATATTTGCCCTTGAAACCTATTCCCCAAAATAAAAATAAAACATCTCACCATGAAAGCTGCGGTGTCATGTGTCCAACAGTAATCACTTTTGCCCAAACAGGTTTACTTGCAAATGTTCATTGCAGTGAGTCACTGGGCAGGTACAAGGCCTCTCTGGCTTCTATACTATCAATACTGGATCCTTTCTGGGACTCCTCTGAAATATTCTGTTGTTCTCTGTGTCATGGAGCTTCTGTAGCTTTTGGATCAGCAGATCAGCCCTTTCAAGTGCTCCAACAGCTCATAGATGGGGTAGATTTGGGATGGGTCAACAAAAGCCCTGGATCAGTTGTTCAGTTCACCAGCTCTCCTGAACCCATGCCACCAGGGCCAGCTCTCTATCTATTTCCCCATCTCATGCCCTTGGGTTTGGCTCACCAGTGCCTACGCTATCAGGGCCAGCTTTACTGTGTCGCTAGGCAAGGTACAGGGTAGAAAAGACCAGCTCTCTCATGCTGCCCAGGTGAGGGTGTGGCCAGCTTACCTGTGCTGCCACGTGAGGTGTGGGGCCCAATCTCCAGAGTGCAGAAACCAGTGAGGGACAGGGATAGCTCTGCACAGCCATGAGACATCAACAGAATCCCTGGCAACATCCTGCCTGGCCTTTGGTGGTTGACAGAGACCCACTGCTGCAGGACCATGGGCACAGACATGGTCCTTGGCAGCAACATGAATCAAGACCTCACCGAGGAGCATAGGCTCCTCACATCAAGCAGTTCCTTACCATCCTCTCGTCTCCAGGCCCATCCTTCTATTGTCTGCTTCTCTTTAATCCACACTCAATGGTCCCTGGATTGGCTGGTGTCAATTCCCCAAGTCTTCTTTTTCTTTTTCTCCTCCTCCTCTTCCTCTTCCTCCTCTTTTTTTTTTTTTTTTTTTTTTAAAGAACGAACTTATTGGAATTCTTTGACAGATCCCTAAAAACTTGAGTCAATATTGTTTGAGGTACTAAAGAATAATAAAAAGTATAGTAGAAATGATATGTCAGAATCTAATAGTTTTACATAGAGAATTTGATCTAAGACTCTTTAGAGTATAATCTATAATAGGAAAAAGCTATGTATAATATGCTAAATTTTCTTCATTTTTTGAATTTCTTCATATACATATGTACCGTCAAAGAGACTAGATTGGATAACACTGTTACTGTTGGTAGCAGACTTTCCAGCTCACTTGCCTTAGGGTTAATGCATAAGAACACAGACAGAGTCTATTACCACAATTCCTGCTAAATAAAATAGTGGGGGATGATTAAAGAACCCCTCTTTCAAGTCACACTGGAGAATATGAAAGGACAGATTTTGTTAAAAGTTATAAATTACCAAGGAAGAAATTTCTAGGATTCAGCTTAGGTCAAATTCTATTCTAAGTCAAATCAATTATTTCCATCAAAGAAAGATCTATTGAAAGCCAGTAGTGGGGATGAAGAAATGGCTCAGAGATGGTTAAGAACATTGACTACTCTTCCACATGACCCAGATACAAGTCCCAGCACATATACGGCATCTCACAATGTCCATACCTCATACATAGTGCACACAGGTATAGATGCATGAAAAAGATCAATAAACATAAAATATAAAAAGCCCACAAGTGACTTTTAAAATATCTGTAAGTATCACACTTTCAAAACCTTTAAGTTAAGATTAATATAAGCAAAGCATTATGACACAAGCCCTCACCCTGTGCTGCCTTCCTCCCCAGTGGATTTTCATGATAAAACTTCCTTCCATAATATGAATTGAGCTTTCTGTTTGTTGGGCTGGCTTTCTTTGTTGTTTGTTTTTTCTTTTCTTTTTTTTTTTTTTTTTTTTTTTTTTTTTTTTTTTTTTTTTTTTTTTTTTTTTTTGTTTTTTGTTTTTTGAAACAGGGTTTCTCTGTATAGCCCTGGCTGT
This sequence comes from Mus minutoides, assembly GCA_902729485.2. Lineage (NCBI taxonomy): Eukaryota > Metazoa > Chordata > Mammalia > Rodentia > Muridae > Mus > Mus minutoides. The sequence continues at coordinate 566,500 of LR749961.1, read as the reverse complement.
CCTGGAACTCACTTTGTAGACCAGGCTGGCCTTGAACTCAGAAATCTGCCTGCCTCTGCCTCCCAAGTGCTGGGATTAAAGGCATGCGCCACCACTGCCCAGCTTGTTTGTTTTTTCAAGACAGGATTTTGCTGTGTAACCTCAGCTGTCCTAAAGTTGCTCTGTAGACCAGAGATCTTGACCTCAGAGATCTGTCTGCCTGCCTCTGCCTCCCAAGCGCTGGGATTAAAGGCAAGCATTGCTGCCTTTAAGTGTCTGGGGCTGGCTTTCCTAACACCATCATTAGAATACCCTTAAAGAGCCTGGAGCAGGTAACCAGTATCACTGTTAAAATCTGCTTCCAAAGAGGAAAAACACTGCAGTCTATTTTTATTTCTTTCCTATTTGTCACCCCCCCACCCCCCATTATCTAAGGTCAAGGAAACAGAATTAGAACTAAAGTTCTCCTGTTGTTTATGGACCATAGCACACGTCTATAGGCAACAATGCTACAGTTGCCAAGAATATACGAGGACTCGACTAAAGAGCTCAAACTCGGTAAAATGCTACTAAAATACATTGTTTTCACCGAGTCTTCCATTACAAAAGTCTCTGCCATGGTAAAATATTCACAGTAAAAATTCACCAGTTAATTTTTTTTTTTTATTAAATTCAAAGCACCAAACTCTGAAGAAACAAAAACACAGTCTAAAATTACTACCCCTTCAGATGTCCTTTACTTGTGACACCTCTGTGGAGAAGTTTGTGACCTGGCACATGAACAAGAGACACCTGTATGGGAATAATGACAGAATTCCTACCCAAGGCAAAATAAATGTAAAATTATCAACTATTATTTTACATGGAGCTATCAAATACTTTTAAAAATATAGCATGGTTATTTGATTAAAAAACAAATACAGTACTTTAACTCAGGAGGTCATGTCTGCAATTTTAATGACCAATCAGATCTATTTTCCTCATTCATATGGACTTTAAATAGACAAAAAAAAAAAAAGAATACACTTTCTCTTTATAATACTTTCAGTTAAAACTCAAAACCCTTTGTTTCTCAGGAAGCAACTCACATTAGTCTGGCTCAGGCCTCCTTTGCATGTTCAACAATGTAAACAAAGTCTCTGTTCTGCTCACAGCAGTGAACTGCAAATGCACCTTGGAAATGAGCAGCTGGCAGTGTAGTGACCACTGACGGGGAGAGGGGGGTGTCCTTCTGATACCATTCTCAGTGACATTTCTGCAACTACCCCTTTGTGTGGCAGCCAAACACCAAGCCCATTCTTAGCTTGGAAAAGCCAAACTACCATGGAAGGAGGAGGCTTTATTCTCCCCACTCCTCTGTCCAGGAAAGAGCGGGGCCTGTGAATTCAAAGCACAAAGGGACCATACTGTCAGATTCTGACGTAAAGGTGTCATTTGCCTTTTGTCTGCTCAGTCCATTTATGCTTCTGTGAGTGTCCCTACTGCCAGAGAGATCAGGTGCTTAACTCAAGGGAAAGCTTTGACTTGGTGTTGAACACAAGCCAATCCTAGCCCTAGCTCGGACGGCATATCTAGAACCATCTTTCAAAGGCAACGATCACGTTCAGGGAGAGCAGTGTGGGTGGCAGTGGCTTTACACTTTAAGACCATACGTCCTGGAGCTTTGCTCCAGGGCTTTGAGAACCAAACTTCCTAAATTACTGTCAGAGGTAAATGTAGGTCAAGACTGCTGAATCATAATGAACTTTTTTTTTTCTTTTAGTTTGGGTGGTGGTGGTCTCAAAATCAATATGGGATAAAGTTTGATTTGTTTTTTTTTTCTTTAAGCTTCTATTACAGTTAAAGACCATTTAGCTTGGATCCATCTGAACACATTGGTTCTTGTCAATGATTATGTCAGGATAGTAGTGTTACTTGTAGAAAAAACTCAAGACATTTACTTTTAATATATTATTAAATATCATTACAGGAAACATGGTTCTCAACTGTTTTTCACTCAGCAAAAATGGTTAATGGTGAAATGTAACATTCTTTTGAAAGGTTACTACGGCATAGAATATAATAGTGACTGGGATATATCAGTAGACATTCTGGCTAAAATACATAAAAATTATATTTACCTTATTTAAGCCCGACCTCCCCCTTAGTGATAATTCTCAAAATAATTTACATAAGTACGGTTTTAACTCAGGTGACAGTTCTGGAAGACAATCTATCAGAGAACAGTATTCTAAGAGAGCAAAAAGAAACGGATTGCTCAGAGTTCCACAGCTGGAGCTAGAGCTGGCTCAGTGGTTAAGAGCGTTTATTGCTCTTGCAGAGGACTCGGGTTTGGTCCCCAGCACCCATACAGTGGCTGACCATCCTATCGAACACCAGGGTAATCCAATGCCCTCTTCTAGCCTAGGTGGGTGGGCACCAGGCATACACATGATGCACATACATATATGCAGACAAACAGGCATACATATGAAATAAAAAAGATAAATCTTTAAAATATTAAAATAAAAATGGTTCACAGCTGCTACACTTAGAATGCTGGACTAAACCACAAGTTTAAAAACTTCCCACAAATAATAAAGCAAGCAAGCAAGCAAGCAAGCAAGCAAGCAAGCAAGCAAACCCCAAAGCTGAGGGCATGGTCGCACACTACTTTAGTCCCTGAACCAGGGAGGTAGAGGTAGAGGGGCCAGAGCTGAAGGCCAGACTGAACTGAACATAAATAAAACCCCACTTCCCCAAGGGTCTGTGCACTGTCAAACTTTGTTCAGACTGTTTCCAGAACAAATGGCAAATGCATGTTCAAATCAACACAACAAACATCAGCACACAACACACATTTAGAAAACGGATAAAGACTGTTAGAGTGGTTATGTATAACGAGTATTATATAGGTTGTTTAGAGAATGGGAAACTATTGCTAATAAAAACGTGTACATGATAGCCTCCAGCCAGCAAGCTCAGGAATAATGCGACACAGAAGTCACAGTCTTCCTGCTCCTCCCTCACAGCGGGTCACACAGTAGAGGATGACCTTCAACTCCCCATTCTCCTGCCTCCACCTTCTAAGTGCTGGCATTGTGAGTGTGTGCCAGCCACCACAGCTACCATGTCCAGCTACACTTTAATTCAGGGGAGGTCATGTGACCAAATAAATCCTCAGGTTAGCTGTGTTTTAATCTGTCAACCTAAACAAAAAAAATTTCTCTAGTCAAACAATTAAAATGCTTTAATACTAAAATTTTACCATGGCAAACTAAAACTGTTCATGTATTTTGTGAAATATTGGGCTAGTACAACAGTACTCAATGATTTTATTCTACCTTACTCTCATTTGGTGCTTTATCTGAGCACCCTCCCCCCACAAAAAAACCCACCAAACAAGCTCCCAAAGAAAATTAAATTCTGAATTAAGGCAGATCAAAGATGAAATATGAAGTTCTGTTAAAAAACAAATCAAGCAAACAGAAAGCTAACAAAGAATAATTCCTAGAATTCCTTCCCCTCCCCATGCCCTGCTTATACCCCCACCCCCCAAATGATCTCTTCCCAACTCCACAATGTCCACTTATTTGAAATGAGACAGACAGATTAAAGCCCATTCAGGGAACTTGAACAGGGCAGCCCCAGGGCACAAGCTATAGAAATCTATCAAATATTGGTATACCCTATTGTATATTTGATGCTTCTACTGAGTGTGACTGAGCCTTTGGCGCACACTTTTAATTCCAGCACTCGGGAGGCAGAGGCAGGTAGGTCTCTAAGTTTGAGGCCAACCTGGTTTACAGAGTGAATTCCAGGACAGCCAGGACTACAGAAATACTGTAGAAATACTGTCTGAAAAACCCAACCACCCCGCCCTTCTCCCCCCTAAAGAAAGAAAAGCCACTAGCAACTTGCAGCTCTGCAGAGTAAGGGGTAGAGTGGAGGGGCGGATCAAACAGCAACACTTAACACACACACTTCCTTCCCTCAAGGAAGCTGAAGAAAAGGCTGATCTAGCAATACATGAGACAATGGCCCTTTAGAACTGCTATGTCCAGCATCTCTAAGAGACAAGATAAAACAAAACAATAACCAAACATTTGTTTTTCCTGATTTTTTTTTAATGCATTTGCCATCTTACATGGACACTATGTGGTGTCTTAGTAGCATCTGTCTACACCTTTTCCGGCAGGCAGCCTGGCAAAAAAACTCTGCTTCCATTCACGTTTGGGGAGGACGTCATTTAAGAATAGTAACAGAACTATCTCCTTACAGTTGGCCATAATTAATGGGTAATGAAATTAATATTCTAAAAATGGATTATCACACATCCAGATCTCACTAAAATCTCAACGTACGTCAAACTCTATTTCTTTCTAGTGTAGCACTCACTCCAGGCTCCTGTATGAAATCCAACAAGGGGAAGAATGTCTTTTCCTTCTTTGCTCTTTCTTCTTTTTATACCTTCTCTTCCTTCTTTTATTCTTGTACACATTTCCTTCCTTCCTCTTCTTTTTATTATCATTGACAAGAGGTTAAAGAAATGGGTTATTAAAGAAACCAAAGTCCAGTAAACAGCAAAAACAGACCAGAGAGCTCACAAACCCTGCTCTGTCGGGATCTTAGATCACTGACAAGGCTTTGGCTGTCTTTATTTTTGAAGGGAATTCTAGCCCAGTGCGGCGTTACTTAAGCAGCTGGCGGTCCTCTGTGCTCTTGAGACGCTTCTTCCGGGGCTGTACAAAGTCATCGTCTGAGTCGTCACTGAACTTACAGTCTTCTGCCTCATGCCTGAATTCTAGCTTAGGAAACCTTTTTTCTGGATAAAGATTCTTTAGAAGTTCTTCAAAATAGCTTTCAAGTTTTATACCAGCATTGGCTACTTCAGAATCAGGCTGTGGGATAAAAATACAGGTAGGAATTAACACCCGTAAGACCCACGTTTTAGTCAATAAAAATAATCTCTCACAATTCTGTTCATATTTGGCACATGACTATGAAACTTTTAATGGACTGTTGGAAAAGTACTTAGGAATGTCACTAATAAAACAAGTACTAGTCTGGGGCTACACTTTGCACTGACTCCTTACAGAAGGAGTGGTGATGACAGGGATAGGTCACACCAGCAAGGTGCAAGAAGATCATGGGTAGGATGAGAAACGTCAACAAAAGAACAAACAACAACGAACAAAAAAGACAGTTACATAAAGTGACATGAGTAGGTCTTAAATGAGAACTGTTTGGTACATCCTTACTATTTCAAGATAAACTCAGAAGTCAAAGTCTAAAAATGCACAGCTTGCAAATAAAATGAAGGAATGATAAATCCTGACTCTACACTGTCTCAGCCTCAGGCAGTCTTAGATTTGCACTTAACCACACATAAAACTTTGCAAACTCAGTGTGGATAAGCCTCCCTAGCAAGCTCTGCCATACCCTGGGAGACACGCGACATTGCACACTTACTCTAGTACAGATACCTTGTGACCTCCCTGCTGGTAAGCTGTCTGGTTAAGATCACTCTCCACATTGCTGTGGCCTCGCCCCATCTCACCTCATTGAATTCAGCACAGTTTTGAAAGATCAATCTAAAATCAGCTACAAAGTCTTCAGGCTTTGTATACATGCAATAATCCTCCTGAAGTCTTTTCTTGATGGTTGACAAGTCCATTGGGTTTTTAATTATTTTATAATAATCAGGCACCTTACAAAACAAATGAGTTATTATAATATAAATAAGTAAATTGTACCCGGTCCTATAGTATATGCTATTTTTCTTCATTTTAGTTTGTCATTGGTGAAAAACAAAATCAAAGAAACAAACATTTATAAATAGCTACTATGTTTTCACACAGGTTTTGTGTCAGTTTCTCTAAAAACTTAATGTTTTATATTGGTATATATTTACTGTATATAATGTTGGGTATCATACAGATAATTAAGTGTATCAAGACTTATACCAAAAGTCTTCCCTCCCCAATTCCCAAGGCATGCATGCATATGTGTGTGTGTGTGTGTGTGTGTGTGTGTGTGTGTGTATATATACACATATACCAGCAGACCCATAATTGAGAGAAAATATGCAACACCTTTCTGCATTCGAAGAATTATCTCTACATATCTATATTTTGGAAAAAATGACATAATTTCAGTCTTTATGGCTGACTAAAAATTCATTATGCATATATAACTTTTTTTTGGTTTTGTATTTCAAGGCAGGGTTTCTCTGGATGTAGCCCTGTAGACCAGGATGGCCTTAAACTTGATGATCCACCTCCCTTGGCCTCCTAAGAGCTGGGTTTAAAAGCATGTGCCACTACCACTAAGCAATACACAGTATTTTTTTATCCAGTCATCTGTTGATGAACAGCAAGGCTTATTCTATCAGCTACTGTGCACAGTACTATAATAAATATGAATGTGCAAATATCTCCATTGTACAGTGTCCTCTGAATATTTAAACTAGAAGAGAAAAAGTATAAATGGACAATAAGCATTTAGGAAAAAATGTTTACTAATGTTAGCAGTCAGGAAAATGAAAACTGAAATTACACTGAGATTCTATCTTACCCCTGCCAGAATGGCTACCATTAAAAAATGAAACCACATGCATACACACAGACAGACACACACACACAGACACACACACACACACACTCTATAAATGCTGATGAGGACTATGGGAAAAATGGAACCCTTACACACACTACTGGAGGGAATGTAAATCAGTTCAGCCATGATGGTAATCTAATCAGTATAGGGGTTATTCAGAAAACTAAAAATACAATTACTATGTGACCTAGTTAACAATGATTTTTAAAGGAAAAAAGGGGTTCCAGGCCAGCAAAACGCTACATAGTATTTTCTTTTAAAGCTTCTATATGCTCCTTCTTCATTGTTAAATAAAAAATAATTACTAAGCTGGGTATGGTGGTATACACCTTTAATCCCAACTCGTGGGAGGGAGAGGCAGGCAGGTCTATGAGTTGGAGGCCAGCCTGATTTACACAGCAAGTTCTAGGTTAGTTCAAGAGTGAGTGAGTGCTTGTAAAGCACGGTTGCTCTGTCCAGCAACACTATCTTGTACAGTTAGGGAGGGCCTGGTCATGGTGGTGCATGGCTTTAGTACCAGCCCTGGGAGGCAGAGGTAGCAGGGCCTCGGTGACTTCCACAGCTGCTCCACAGCCTGATCCAGTCACTGTGTTCCAGGCCAGCAGCAGCTAGACAATAAGAGCCTGTTTCTAAAGCAAGCAAACACCCATCTAAAAGGATGGGCAACAGGACTTTGTCTCGTACTATTCCAAGGAGAGAAGAGCTTGATCCTCAGCTCTGATCCTCACTAGCATGACCCTGCAAACATTACTTAACCCTGCTGAAAATCATGGCATATTCTAGATCAATAATCCTGGCAATTTTTTTATAAAGCAAAAGGGGGTTAACTTGTGGCTGCTGGTACTGTTAATAGAAATGTAAGCCAGAATCATAAAAAGCAACAATTTTGGGTTATATTTTTAAGTATGTACTGGCACAAACTTCTATCTTCTCTACCCTGCTCCTTTTGGGTATGAAAGCTCCTTTTCCCTGAAGTTATTTCCATTTTTAGACTGGGGCTGTAGCTTAGTAGAGTGCGCGCGCGCGCGCGCGCGCGCACACACACACACACACACATACAGACACACAGACACACAGACACACAGACACACACACACACACACACACACACACACACACACACACACAGGTTTAATCCATAGTGCCCTTAGAAAACTCTTAGTTCTAAAAACTTAAATATAAAAACCTAAATATCAAAAATTAGTTGCTGGTGCAGGAGGATCCCTCCAGGTTCAAGGCCACCATGGTCTACATATTGGCTTCCAGGCCAGCCAGTGTTACACAGTGAGCTACACATTAACTACATAAAATAATGTGTTTAATTGCAATATTTTCTACCATGAAATTGACTCTCTCAAGCTAAATTATTAATAAGTTTTCTTTTTCTAGTTTGCATTAATTTTTAAAGCCCAACAAACCCTACGTGTAAATGTCATTGGGAGGCAGAGGTAGGAGGGTCAGGAAACTCACAGTCATGTCCCTCTGGACTGTGTGAGAGCCATGAGGTCCTGTCTTAGAAAACCCAACCCAACCCAACCACAACCACGATAGAGAAAACCAAAACAACATTTATTCAATTTCAGATACCATAGATGGAGAAAATACTTTAAGCATGGGATCCTCTCTAGTACTCTAAAGATATCAAAGTTATATCATACTTTCAATATAGCTCTGTGTGTGTATATACATATATACATATATGTGTGTGTATATATGATGATTCTCCACTTTTCTCCATTATTAAATTCTACTTGTTTTTTGTAAGTCTAGACCTATAGAGAGGTCTTTATTAAAAAAAAAAAAAAAAAGTACTAGCTATTGTCCCCAACAACTCATGTTATAGAAGCCTTCTGAAATACAGAAAACAAAATAAAACAAAAACTGTCCCAATATAAAAGTAAGCTGGGTGGGATGAGGATGCCCAAGAAACAAATAGAAATTATCAGCTAATTGCAATTAACATGCATTTATCTATTTAGTGAAATGGTTTCATTTGTAGGAACATGGATGAAACTTGAGATCATCATGCTCAGAATGACAAAGGGTGTACAGGACTCGAAAGCACAGTGGATCTGTGTGAGGAAGCAAGAGTAGTGCTGCTGAGGAAACAAGGCAGAGCAATGGGGCAGTGAGGACAGATCCTGTCCTCTGTCTTATATGGGATTTAGATTTAAAGCACTCACTCATGCACACATGCACACCAGGAAAGAGTGAGAGGAAGGAAACCAGTGGCAGAAGAGTATCAGGAGGATAGTGAGGTGTGTGTGTGTGTGTGTGTGTGTGTGTGTGTGTGTGGTGAGCGTTCAAGATTTGGATTAGGAGTCTGGGAAGAAGGCTCAGTCAGCAAAGTGTTAGCGATGTATGAAGACATGAGTTTGATCACAAGCACCTATGCAAACCTATGTAAAAAGCCAGGCATGGACGCACACACTTATAATCCCAACTCTGGGGAGGCAGGAAGAGGCAGATTCCTGGGGATTATTGGAGAGCTAGCAGAGACTAATCCTTGAGTCTAAGGTCCCACTGTGATACTCTCTCAAAACCCAAAAACTGTGTGTGCTGCCCCCCCATACACACACACACACACACACACACACACACACACACACACACACACATACACACCCCTATACACACTCCCCCATAGGACCACCTACAAAAAGATTTGGATTAGATACAAGAAATTATTGAAATGATAAAGAAATTAGGTTCTCATAAAATTAAAAACAAACTATCCCTCCATGTAAACCTGTACATGTGACATTAGTATTATCCCTCCATGTAAACCTGTACATGTGACATTAGTATTATCCCTCCATGTAAACCTGTACCTATGACATTAGTATTATCTCTCCATGTAAACCTGTACATGTGACATTAGTATTATCCCTCCATGTAAACCTGTACCTGTGACATTAGTATTATCCTTCCATGTAAACCTATACCTATACCTATGACATTAGTGTTATCCCTCCATGTAAACATGTACATGTGACACTAATACTTACAGTTAGAGGAACAGGGTCTTGGAAAGCCAGGCTCATTTCATGGCAGTAAAGAAACAGAAGCAGGCGTTCACATTTCTAATGAGAAATACAAATAAGAATGAAGTCATAGCTTAGTTTCTGAAAGAATTCACAGGTCTCAAATTAAAAATTAAAGCCCAGGGAATCAGTAAGGAACACGGAATCTTTGGGTTTTGCTTTCCATCTGAATTTGCTAACAGCTTAGGGACTACGGATATGAGAGTCCCTGTAATAAGCCAATCACACTAGGGAATACACATCACTCCGGTCTGCATTGTGTGAATTAGCAGTCACTGGAGGAAACTCACATATTGATTATATATTAATCAATATAGTGCTACAGCCTTTTCCCAGGTAAGAGCTGTCTTTTCTCTCTTGCACATAGAAGTGTCCTGTTGTGAGTTCTGCTACTTCCTCCCCTCAGAACCAGTGAACACCCGCCTCCCAGGGAACACATACTGTACTAGCACATCTGCCTAGATGTCAAGCTTCATACGTTCCTTTTTAAAATATATTTTGATAAATTTTTTAGTAATTAAAAAAATAGCTGCCAGGCGGTGGTGGCTAACGCCTTTAATCCCAGCACTTGGGTGGCAGAGGCAGGCGGATTTCTGAGTTCGAGGCCAGCCTGGTCTACAGAGTGAGTTCCAGGACAGAAAGCTGGGCGGTGGTGGCACATGCCTTTAATCCCAGCACTTGGGAGGCAGAGGCAGGCGAATTTCTGAGGCCAGCCTGGGCTACAAAGTGAGTTCCAGGACAGCCAGGGCCATACAGAGAAACCCTGTTTCGAAAAACAAACAAACAAACAAACAAGCTAAATGTTAAATAAAATTCAAAGTATGAGATTCTTCTTTTTCTTTTCTTTTCTTTTTTTTTTTTTTAGATGTATTTATTTATTTTATATATGTGAGTGCATGGTCACTATCTTCAGACACACCAGAAGAGGGCATTGGATCCCATTACAGATGGTTGTGAGCCACCATGTGGTTGCAGGAAATTGAACTCAGGACCTCTAGAAGAACAGTTAGTGCTCTTAACCACTGGGCCATCCATTTCTCTAGCCCTGGAATTATTTTCTAGAACATTAAATCTAAAAGTAAATCTTACTGTCAATTCTCAAAAGATTCTGAAAACCAGTGATAAAAATGAAACAAGACAGGGATTAAGGTAGACAAAATTTAAAAGCTCAGACTAAAGCTATGCATTCCTGTAATCCAGCACTTGGAAGGCTGAGGCAGGATGACTCCTGTTTGATGACAGACTAACAGTGATACTCCATCTCAAATAAACAAAACAAATAAAAAATAACAAATAAAATAAAAATCAGAAACAAAGAGCAAGGCTGGGCATGTACTTGGAATGCAGAGTCAAGTGGAATGCTGTGAATTCAAGGTCAGTATATACTACACAGACAGTTTTTGGCTAGCCTGGGCTACACAGTGAATTCTTGTCTCTTCTTGGCCCTGCCAAAAAAAGCCAAGATTTAGTTGAGGAGATGGCTCAGTCAGTGGGGAATACTTGGGGTGAATTCCAAGCGGACGGTAAGGAAGCTAGATCCCCTGATGTATAGTAGTATTCCCAGAAGCAAAGAGGTGGGCATGGTGGGAACTCAGGCTCACTGCCCAGGTAGCCTCCTCCCTCTCCTCCCTCCCTCTCTTTCTCCCCTCCCCCAATTTGTTCTAGCACTATTCCTCCCAACCCAAAGCCCAGCTCTATCAATAAGGGATATACAGTTTACTCTGCTCAAGTATACTATTTTAAATACCTAGCTAAATAGTTTTCTTTTTTAATTAAAAAGTTATAGTTCAGTGGGTCAAGTACTTTTTCTATGCACCGGGATATGGATCCCTAAAACCTAAGCAAAAAGCATGGTAGCGTCCACCTGTAACTGATATGAGGGAGGATGGAGAAACAAGTGAATCCCAGGCACTTGCTAGCTAGCCAGTCTAGCCCAGTGAGCTCCAGGTTCAATAACAGGATCTGTCTCAAATGTAAGGTGGAAAGCAAAAGAGGAAGATATGTTAGGATACTCTCTGGTCTCCATGTGTAGATGCATGGAGGAGAGCTCATGCACATGAGTTTAAACACAAACACACTCACAGACACTATAGTTTTCTATTGATTCTCTATGTACAGAGGGAAGAGAGAGAAAGAAACTTAAAGGTGGAAGAATTCAGTATAAAATCAATGTATGTAACTAACATGCGTAGAAATGTTCAGAAACTTACCCTTTTGTCTATTGGCGTTAACTTAATAAGGCCTTCACTTTTCCTTTTATCTGAGTGGTGACTGGGAGCATCACAATCATATTCAACCTCTGGTTTAGATAAGTCTCGGCAGAAAGTACAAATCCATTCTCCACTGTTGGGATAATGTACCTTTGAGTTCTAAGTATGTCAGAGCTCTGTATTCACCACCACCTTCCCACCACCTATAGGCCACTTATGACCGGTGTCTTTGGACTGGGTTTTATCCTCTGCCTATTTACAACATACTACTAAGTACAAGGAAGTGCAGAAACGAAATGGTTCCTAGGAATGTGATGCAAAGGTCTAAGAAGTTAACATTCATGTCTGAGAAAACATCACACTTGTGACCCTCCCTCTATCTCCTCCATGCTTGGTTACAGGTGTGGGCCACAAGGGCCCAGAGAGGGCCTATGACTGTTTATCATAACAGATGAGCTTTCTGAGAAGCACAAAGACTAAGAAGCAGGGCACAGGAAACTGTAGGGATTCTAGAGTATACATTTGTGCCAATTGGAATTTAAATCTTTGTAACAATAGTCAAAAGTTCATTACAATTGTTAGATTAAAAAAAAAAATCCCGTCTCCACCTTCCCCTCCCCTCCATGTCATTCCTTTCCAGTTGTACCCCTCCCCTCTATGTCATTCCTTTCCAGTTCTACCCCTGCCCTGCCCTCCATGTCATTCCTTTCCAGTTGTACCCCTCCCCTCCCCTCCATGTCATTCCTTTCCAGTTGTACCCCTCCTCCCCCCCCCCCTCCATGTCATTCCTTTCTAGTTGTACCCCCTCCCCTCCCCCTCCATGTCATTCCTTTTAAGTTACAACCCCTTTGCTCTAGAACGCTGTTCCTTTTCTATACAGCTCCCTGGGCATAAGCATGCCGGCTAAGAAGCTCTAGCACTATGTCACACCCCTAACCCTGTGCTTCATACTTTAGACAGACATATCGTTTTACCTTGGAAAATTTGTCAGTGTGGGCACATGACAAGTAAGATGGAATACTTTAGGACATTTCTCACAGCATAGGAGTTCCCCACCATTTTGACAAACAGCACACCAGTCTTCATTGGGGTCATCCTCCTTCCTCGTCTCTCCGACATGCACAGGGGACTTCTGGGAGGCATCGGGCCACTCAGACTTTCCATTTGAGGAATTTTCTTGATGGAGTCCAGGTTGATCTCCTGTACTATCAGGGGCATCAGATCGTAACATGGTTTCCTCAGAAGCAGAGCTCTGATTGCTGTTTAAGAGGAGGGAGGTAAGTATGCTTCTTGGATAGTTAGTCTGCAACCAAAGAGAGGACATCACCATTTATGTATGACGCATGTTTTGAAGGGGACCCTTTAATCTCCCGATGGCTACAACAACTAAAGACCAAGTGAGCAGTGTGGAAGTCAATCCCATCAAATGTAAAGATAGTTTATTGTAGCTACTAATTCAAATTACACATCAGACACTGTGCCAGCTAGTTTTATGTCAACTTGACACAATCTGGAGTCATGAGGGAAGGGAGACTCAATTTAGGAAATCCTTTTCTTGCCTCTTAAATGGGATTAGTACTGCAAGTATTGGTATAATTACATTTTGAGGTCTAGATTCTTCATCTGATTCTTGTTTTACTATAACAACAGGAAAATCATAATTTTCAGGTGGTCCACTGTTTTCCTGTTTTATTCGAATTGGCTCCAGCATGACTACTGGGACCTTGTGAGTAGAATCAGCGCCTGCTGGTTTGCTGGAAGAGCCAGAGCTGTGAGGGAGAAAGACAGAGAGGGAGACACGATCAGACAACCTAAAAGCAGTAAACTGAAGAACATTCAAGAATACTGCCACTTCACAATAGTAACGTATTTTATATCAGCAATGAATGATGTTAAAGCGCAGTTGTGGAATGCAGCACTCATTTCCTCGATGATTACAAAAAGGCCTTACATACTAACCTTCTAAACAGATTTATCATGGATCTGAAAATTACTAAACCTAATTTATACCTAAATGACTTGACTATTCTAAGTATTTTTAAAAATACAAAGTATTTTCTTCGGGGTGGGGGGTGTCATTATTCCCTAAACAATGCAACATAACAAGTAATTATGAAACAGTCAAATTGTATTAGGCAGCATCAGCAACTTAGAGATGATTTAAAGCATACACAAATATATGACCAGATTATATACAAATACTGTACCATCACAGAGGACTTGGGCATCTGCAGGTTTAGGTACACTCAGATGGGCCCTGGAACTGATTCTCTGTGGATACCAAGGAAAGACTATACCCATTAATATGGTTAATCTGTTTACCTTCCTCGGCTTCCAACACTGGAGGCACTAGGTGAACGTATTGGGGGATGGACGCTAGTCATAGTAACAGGCCCTGAGAAGGAAACAGACACGCACAGGTGAATTTAATCATCTATGCATTCAAGTTTGTTGAACTGTTCATTAAATTATACCAAAACCAGAACCATCCATTAAAATTCTACAAAACCACAGGCATATCTTTAATATTTTGTTACTCCAAAGTTTACAGTCATGACATTATGGACTTCTAGGCAGGGAGAAAGTCTGTCCATCACAGGATATCTCCCAACCTCAAGTTCCACTAAGAAAACACTTTTAAGTCTTTCTTGCAGTAGCGTCGTAGGTAGAGGACTGCAGGGTCTTTGAAAACTACAGAAGTGAAGGGGGCTAATATAAAGGAGTTCTGGGGATGGAGGGTGGCTTAGGGGTAGGTACTTACTAGTCAGCAAGCCTGACAGCCCCAGCTATATCCCTGGCTCCACCCAACAACAATTCATGGCAAAAGTAAAAAGTTAGACTCAGATGTGAGGGAATAAACAAGAGGTTCTGAACCGCTGCTATAAAGAACCTCAGCTCAGGAGCTCAACTGGCTCAGGAGGGAAAGCAGCTTGCTGCCAAGCCAGATGACCTCAGCTATCTCTGGGATCCACACATGGGAAGGAGAGGTTAGATTCCCACAAACTCTTTTCTGACCTCTACATGCATACTGTGGCACTTATATACATGTGCACATACACCAGTAGGTGTAAGACTATTAATAATAAGTGAAATCTATACTCTGGAGGCAGCAGAGGTTATATGGCAATCTGTCTAGTGTCTGGCAGTCCATAGGAGATAAACGTCAGCCTTAAGATTACTGCCATGATGTCTTCAGTACAGTACACAGGAAGGGTCCCACTGACATCTGTATCACTGCTATCATCACAATTAAAATCATAGCTAATTCAGTAGTAAGAAACCAGAACCTGTTTAGACTCTTCTGACAACTGGAGAGAGGAACAGTTGTGTTTAGTCTATTTTGCTAGATGCCTTTATTGGGTAGGGATTACCGATTCACCTGTCTTTCATCACCAAGAACATTCCTTATTTATTCATATGCATTTGTCTTTTATTTTATTGTAAGTTTATTTTTAAAATAGGAACTTCCACTTTATTTTTTGGTAACATTGCTGAAAAAAATTACTACTCTCCTTCCCATTATTCCAAGAAGATCCTGTTTGTGGCTAACTTCCTAAGAACTGAAAGTCTCTCCTCCAGGGAAAAGGGAGGGTCCTAAGACTCAGGAAGCTGAAGAAGTTAAGATTCAGAAAGTCAGAATACTTATGTAGGCAAGTACAGGGACAGAAGAGCTCTTTGGCAGGGTGCTGGGGTGAGGGTGGGGCTGCAAACTGTGCAGGTGGCTCCCGGGAGCCCCTTTGCTGAGTTACCAGCCACACTGGCAGGGTATGGTGAGCTCACTGGTTCACTGGGCTAGACCTGAGTGCAGTTCTTGCTTTAGCTTGTCCCCAGCATATTATCTGGATGTATCTGTTAATGTCGCCCTAGGATGTCACACAAGGGACACCTGCTATATCAAGACTCCAGGAGTATATTTCCAGTGTTTCTTGTGGCAATCAATTAAGTAAATTAAAATATTATTTTTTAAAAAATTTACTTTTATGTGATTTGATTGTTCTGCCTGCATGTATGTAAGTGTATCATATGCATGCAAGAGGCCAGCACTGAGGTTATAGGCTGTTGTAAGCCGCCATGTGGGTGCTGGGAACAGAACTATGGTCCTCTGCAGGAGCAGGAAGTGCTTTTACCCAGTGAACCATCTCCTTACCTCCCTACGTTAAACATTATTAAGTACTATTAAACTCCAACAAGCAAACAAAACACCAAAACTGCTCCTCTTCTGTATCCTAACTAATAACATTTGATGCTAGGCAAATTACATTCTGAAAGAGATGATATCACAGGCAACTAAATGTATTAATGACACTGAGATAAAACTTTGCTCTTTGGTTGCTATAATGCAAATACATTTTATTGAAACTACAAAAAGAACCTGTGTTTCCTTCTTTATGAAGAATTCTAGTTTTACATGGTATAAAAACTCAGGTTGGTAAAATAGGCTCAGTAGGTGAAAACACCTATCACCTGAAAACCTGAGCTTTGAAGCCAGGAACCCACTTGGTGGAAGGAGAAAAGCCAACTCCAAGTTGTCCTCTGGCTTCCACATGTGCACTATGGCACAGATATGGAAACACACACACATAAATGTATACAAAAGAAAACCTCAAGATACACAGTAATCATTATTATTTAAAAATTGAGGCAGAACCCTCACCACCACCAAAAATGAGGCAGAGAGAAACTTTACTATGAGCAAAAATATGAGTTAAAAGCAGAAAACATTCACAAATCCAAAAGGTGGCTTTACCTGCAAGGCCTGGAGATGGCACTGATGAATTTGGTGACTGCACTGTTCTGTTTGATGGAGGCCTCGGCTGAGCGTGATCGACATTTGTGTCTTTCCTTGCAATGTTGTCCAACATGATAGTACTTGAACAATCGATCTTCCGAGAGAAGAAATTATTTGGGGGCAAATTAATGTTGAAAACTAAAAACAAGAAAACTTCAATCCTAAGTACTATCTTTCCTTCCTCTGTTTGTTTGTTGAGGCAGGGCTTCCTGTGCAGCCCTGGCTATCTTGGAACACAATTTATTGATGAGGCTGACCTTAGAACTACCATCAACCCCCTGCTTTTGCCTCTGCCTCTGGAATGCTGAGATTAAGGGCTCAAGTGAGACACAAACTGAGAGTTCTGTTAGACGACTTCCCCCATCAAGAAACTAAAGGTTACTCTTTATAGTCTACCCATGGTAAATATACTGAGAACAGATGCACCACATCATGTGTGTGCTCAAACACACACAAGTTAAATTTAATAAAAGTTTTTATGCCTTAAACACAAATATTTTGCCATGCCTAAATATACCAAGTTTTCCAAGAACATACACAATCTCTTCATACCTTTGTAGCCTTTCTCAGTTGGGATTCTATAAGAGAGCTGTGTCTTAAAGCCAGAGTATAAACTGTACATAATTAAAGAATACAGAAAAAAAGGAAGAGAAATTCCATTTCCTATGGATTCTCTCTTTTGTGGTGTTGGGGTTAGGGGGAGGATGTAGATAGGGCCATTTGTATTTCGATATTCTTAGTACTAATTTAGTCAATAGTTTTCAGATGGTACATAAGAACTGTAATATAATTCCTTCTAACTAAAGTGTGTAAAAAGTTCACAAGTGTAAGTGTTTCACGTCTGGTTGCATGTATGACACTGAGCTGACCCGAGCTTGCAGGGCTGGAGAGAGCTCAGTAGTTAAAAGCCTCAGTTGTCCTCCAGAGGACTGGGAGTTCTCTCTAGCACCCACATGGCAGCTAAGAACTATCTGCAACTCCAGTTCCAAGGGTGTGATGCCCTCTTTTGGCTTCTAAAGGCATCAGACATTCATGTGGGGCACAATACATGTGCAGGCATGACACCCGGACAGGGAAGCCAGCAACACCACACTCTTATTTTCTGCCTTTAGACAGATTCTCTTAAAAGTCCCTTGTCAAAGTTCAAGATCCTTAAGACTGACTATATTACTTAATATGCTCAAGTAGGCAGGTGTGCTGTTCTGCCTCTTGTGCAGCTCTGCGGGCCTGACCCTACAGGAACTCGCCTATGCTCTTACTCCCCATTCTCTTGTCTGAACAGCCCAGTCTAATCTTCCATCCCATGTCCCTCCTTCCTATGAGGCATCCTCCGCAAACACCTTTAACATCAGAACCCAGAGCAACATTCTTTTCTATGTCCAAATATTCATAATTTTTAATTTTACTCACATTTTATTTCTAAAGAATAAGCCTAAGCTTTCAGAAATAACTGATAAACCAATAACCCCAACCTTAAACTTAATCCAATTTCCAGAGGAGGTTATTAGTACAGATTTTACATAAACTTACATCTGGAAGAGAAGGAAGATTGTAAGAGCCTCCCACTGGTGCACTCAGATCAATCATGGGTGAACTAAAAGCTTTTCCATCATACCCAGCTGCACTTGTGATTGTGGGGCTGGACGGAGTGGAGGAGGAGCTGCTGGCAGTTGTGGGCGTGGCCTGTCCACTGCTGATCTGCCACTGGAGTACCAAGATGAGAAGCAAAATGAGAAATGTAAATCCTCACTCTTTTCAGATATCACAGATAAAAGATTTTCTGCTCAAATGATATTTGAATGGAAAGAACAAGGGGAGAGAGAAAAGGAAGCATATTATGTGTGTGCATACACGTGTGTTAATAGTACCGAAAAATAAACTTTTTTTCCTGGCAAAAAATAGTTAGCATATACTAGAAAACAATTTCATATCCTTGCAAAATATATATGAATTGTACAAGAAATACAAAAGCATACAGAAAGAAACTTTCTTGAAATAAAGCTAGAGAATTGAAAACATTCCAGTTGCCAGGAGTGGTAGCACACGCCTTTAATCCCAGCATTTGGGAGGCAGAGGCAGGTGGATTTCTGAGTTTAAGGCCAGCCTGGTCTACAAAGTGAGTTCCAGGACAGCCAAGGCTACACAGAGAAACCCTGTCTCGAAAAACCAAAAAAAAAAAAAAAAAATTCCAGTTTCTTTTGTCCCTACCTGAAATGCCTAAAAATAATTAGCCACAAATCAGGGCTGTAAGATGTTTGTTTATACTTCTCTTTTTTACTTTTCATATATGAATAAGTAATTAAGCATTACAGAGCAACGCCCTCTCATTCACACTGGAAGCTGAGATAAACACAAACTAAGACAATGCTAGGTGTGCTGAAGGATACAAAGTTGAATCATGCTGTTTGCTGTTTGGTTGCTTCAGAGCAAACACAAAATACAGTATAGATGGATAGTTAGATTAAAAAGGCAGATGGTCAATATGTACTTAGGCAAGGGAAACAAACTGTCCCCTATAAAATTATTTCAATATTTGGTGTACTTGAAAAACATGAAAACTCAGTAAATCTGGGGGTGGAGAACTGAAAGCTATCCCAAGGTCAGTCGGCAGAAAGCTGCCCAGATACATCGTCATTTATATACGGGAGACACTGGAGAGTGACGCTCTGAAACACGTGTTCTGTAAAAAAATCCTATATATATATGTATGTGTGTAACTGTAAAATGTACACAAAGAAACATATGAACTTGGGTGTGAATGTCATCTTTAGCACCTTCACACTCAACATTTTTATCTTATTCCTACATATTATTCCTCCTTCCCTTCCATGAATAGCGAATCACTGTTGATGAGTAACTTTCTGGGGCTGTTATCTATGTACAAGATAAAAACACACAGAAATGAGATCATATCTCACAAAAACTAGGTCACATGATATTTTCTTACTAAAAAGTATATCATTTCATGAACATGGTATAATTTGGTAAATTTATGCATAAAACTACATTCTGGGCCAATGGGATGGTCACTTCATCAAAGCAATTGCTGCCAACTGTGCAACTAGCTGAAGTGAGAGCTAAAAATAATGCATTTGGCAAGGTCATAAATTAGGAAAATAAATAGAATTTGATGCCAAGCAACAATTTAAACTTTTACTTATAATGGTGAAGTAGAAACAAGTATGAATTTTTAAATATTATTAAATGAAATCTGGAGATGTTAAATCAACTCTTGATTATACACAAAGAGTATGCAAGGATTCCTTGATTACAAAGCACAATTTTCTTACCTGTCTCCATAGATCTGTTTCTAAGTATACTCTGTATTTTCTACTCACTTAGAAGAGCTAGCATGCAACCCTCACTACCCATTGTCTACATGTAAGTTCCTATGACCTGGAAGTACAGAGAAGCACCTGGAGAGAAAGGTAATACACACCTGTTTAATGGCCTGTTGAGCCAAAAAAGCCATTTGCAAGGGGTTGGGCTTTATTGTCTGCCGAGGTACATTCTGGCTTGGTGGATATCTCAGCTGCTGAGGATAAGGAGGAAGAACTGGTCCATTGGGCTTAGGGCTGTGATTCTGAAAGTTTATTAAGCGTGGTGGCGGATGCTAGGAAAAAGAAACAAAAGCGCTGCAGTAACAATGGCCTCCCAAAGAGGCCAGATCATTACTGTATAAACTCCCAAGGATAACAGCTCTGCCACAGAAGACTCACTAAGACAAGAAGCAATGAATGGGCTCACTTAGAAAAGGGGAAGGGGAAAGAGTGACTGGAAAGGGGAAGGAGAGGAAGGAAGATGAGCAGGAGAAAGCACGACTGACCCTGGTGGATGGGAAGGCTGGGTGGAGAGGCAGGCATATCTGCCACAACTCTGTCAGTGCTGTCTTCAAACTGAGCAGTTTTAGCAAACCCCAAGCTCACATGCCAGTCTTTTTGACCATTCAATTGTGTTCATAGTTGGGAACTTGTTGCTTCTTTGTTCAAGACACCATAACTGCATTTATGATCAGGACTTCCTAAAGAAGGAAGCACTTCTGTCCCTCATTCACAGAAACAAGTGAAGCCTTTGGGTTTTTTGTTTATTTGTTTCTTTTTTCGAGACAGGGTTTCTCTGTATAGCCCTGGCTGTCCTGGAACTCACTCTGTAGACCAGGCTGGCCGTGAACTCAGAAATCCGCCTTCCTCTGCCTCCCTAGTGCTAGGATTAAAGGCGTGTGCCACCACCACGCAGTGACAAGTGAATCCTTCTGCTGTAAGATTCATGTGTCCACACCAAGACAGCTATAGAGTGTGGCTCTCACCAAATTAATTCTTCCTACTTTTGGAATTTATTCTCCTACTCTAAATCAATTGCTTCCTTTCTCCCTCAGTTAACAGAACCACTGAAAGACAGATCTGTCTAGTGTTTCTGGACCAACAGAAGTTCCAAGATACAGAGCAGAAATAGCACTGCTGAATAACCGCATAAAGGAACTAGCCAGAAGCCCTAACAACTTTTTGATTTCCCTATTAAAAATGACATGAGGGTTTTATACCATGAAAACACAAACAGAAAACAGTGAGGAATTACAGAAGAGATTTTCTAAATTTATTTAAAGGAAAAACATACAAATGATTTTTTTTTTTTTAAGGGAGAACAGGTATTTCCTGTCACCTTAGTCGCATCCTTTTGGTAATTGCTCAACAAAATAATTCAACCAAAAACAAACAAATGAACAAACAAAAAACCCAAAACACCAAAACACCAAAACAAACTGTCACTTGAGCCTAGGGCACCCTGTCTACTTTTAAGAAGCTTTCAGGCAGGCATGGCATAAGGTATATTCTCCTTGTTTCCTGAACTGCTACAGTTGCGTTAATTTATGAGAACGTGTTGACAAGCTCCACATATTATTAAATACCAGATATCTTAAAATAAATAGCAAAACTAGTGATATTTTGCACAAATAAAGTAATTCATTCAAGAATTACAAGATGAAAAGAAAGCAAATGAGGAAAATAACAGAGCTTGTGAGACTGCAGGTCTGTGCACCGTGAGAACCAAGGCTATAAATCAAGAACAGTGATAATCTGTCAGCGTTCTCAAATGAGCAGATTACCCACACTGTAGTGGCGCAGACTCTGTAGTACTCAATCAGCCCTCTATCAAGTCTGATCCACTTACTTTGCCACATAATAAAGTGTTCCACCTTTGCTGCCACCTGGCACTTTAAAAAAGCCAGTGACAAGGCTCATCTTCACAGAAAGAATTATGAAACTATCATGTGAGTGACTTTACAAGCACAATGCTTTCAATCTACTTATCTGTAGGACAAATGGAGAGTATGAGCTGCATACTACACATAACTAGAAACACAAGACCCCGTTTTTAGAAGGCAGTGCACAAAGGCACATGTACAGAAGCTGATGGCAAATGAAGAAACTAAAAACAACACAGCAAGAGGGTAAACTGACAGCAAAGAAAGAAAAGGGGAAATGGGTGTTTAGCAGGACAGAGTTAAGAAGTAGTAGAAAAGAGGACTGGTGCTCACAGAAGGCTAAAAATAACACAAGGGGAGTTGTGAAAAGTACTTCTAGGTTAGAAAATTAAGTTGTACAGTTGAGATTTTATATAAATGACAGCACTAAATGCTATAGACAAAGCAGGCTGTAGTCTTGCATGTATTTGTCTGCCACTGCAGACATGGATGAGTAGGTCTTCACAGGTACTGAGTTACCACCTCATTATAGAAAGGCAATTAAGGTGATGGGTTCACTCCTTAGTGGTACAACATGTGCTTTCCAATGTGCAGGGGTCTGCACTGTGTCCCAGCATTACAAATGGGCAAATAACAAAAAAGTATGCTGTATGTCTGTAACTCTCAATTAGTGTTGAGGAATTCTTTAAAAGCTATTTCATGTTTTGTTAAATTGCTATTAAAAAGGCTATATATCCCAGCATTGGTAAAATCCTGTAAAAGTTGGTTCTCCTAACTAACTAATGGTTTCTTTTTATCAGTTAGTCATCTCTGTATTAGCCCTGTTTCCTTTTTGCTTTTGTTGCTAAGACAGTTTGAGCTAAGTTTTGTTCTTAAGTGTAATGAGACTTCTTAGCATAGTTTTGTCCCATGTACATGACTTTTATGAAACTCCAGCTCATTTGTGTCATTTACAAAATCACTACTAACCCTTCTGTACAAACAGGGAGAAAATAAAATTAACTGAGTTGTAAGCTCTGCAAAAGAGACTGAGGCAACTCTATACCAAGTCTTTATTCATTTAGTATGTCCTATCTAACCTGAACAGAACCGGGTTAACTAAAAGTACACAGAGCAAAAAGCAGACTGGAGGGACTGGAGAGATGATTCAGTGACTAAGGCACTTGCTGAGACCAGTCTCAGTCAGTAAGTGGATGGCAATAAGGGAAGACTCTGATGTCTGCCTCTGGTCTGCACATGTGATGTGTGCATGCTCACCTGTACACATGAGGACATGCACACAGACACTTGATCACCACACAATGCGAACACATGTCAAAATAAATACATAAATAAATAATGAATAAATAAATAAAAGGACTGCAAAATGACGGGCCACCACACATGTAATAAGAATAGGGATAGTATATGGATTTGCTCAGGAAAAATTAAAAGGCTGAAAAGACAGGATTCTAATGACTGCCTGACTTTCTCTAGTGAATACTGTCCTAGTTTCTAGAATAAAGTGTAGTTTTCTAAATACTGTCTCCAAAATGATTCTCCTAGTATTGCTTAACCTGATGCACCTATAGGACTTAGTGAGACACACACTTAACATCTACCAGAGGCATAAGTCACTTGGGAATAGAACATTTATTCCTTGCCAGAACTGATGACAACAATGCATAGAGGTTGAAAGTAGATATAGCAAATAAATCATTAAATCAGTTTGGAGGTGAGCTCAAAACTATGTGTTAGATCAAGGATCCTTTAATGCAGTCAATTTTAGTATGTAGATGGTGGCAGTGTGTGGGTTACTGTAAGCTGCTCAACACAATTACTCTATAGTTATCTAAGTTAGGACAGGCCTGCTTCCAAATTTACCTGATGAGAGATGGAAGGCTGCTGGATGGGCCCCTGCATTCTAGGGTTTGGTAAACCCACAGGTGCTGGCCTCCGTTGCACCTGTTGCCTCTGAGCCATTACCTGTTGCTGCATATGCTGGAGTCGTAACTGAGCTAGGCTGATCTGTGTTGGGAACTTGGATAACTGGTTGGAAGGTAAACCACCTGGTGGCTGTGAACTCTGTTCCACGACAGGACTCTGCTTAGGCATTTGTGGCTGGCTCTCTTTATCCTCGATTACTAAAGAACCTAATTAAAGGAAAGAGAACAAGATAAAAATGTTTGGTAATTGGTGAAATACCACGTATCACATAGCTCCTTAGTTGAACTTTAATTGCCAAAGAATTTTGGACACAGGATCCTATAAACTATTAAAAATGGAGGAGTCCCAATGAGGTTTATATTTATATTCTATAAAAGCTTACCTTATGAAAATTTCTAAGAATACTAATTCATTTATAAATAATAAGACTTTCAAGAACAGCCCTCTTCCAGCCCGTGCTTTTTATTTCTATGTAATTTTTTTTTTTTTAAAGTAAGGTGGATCAACGTGTTTGATTCTAGTTCTGGCTATATATTTTGATAAGCAAATGGCTACCTTTCTGTCTCAAATTGGCCTGCAGGGGTGGCTGGGTGGGGGTTCTCTATCACCTAGTCTCCCACGGTTCTTTTTCTTCTTCCCCTTTGTATGGATGACATTAGTCTAAGCCTATGTCTTCCTTTCCCATAGTAAGTCAAGAGGAAATACATTCTGATATAGACAGAGGTAACAATACAAATAGGATTCTTGGGGTTGGGCAAGATTGCTTAGCAGCTGCTCTTCCATTCCCAGCACTCACATGGCAGCTCACAACCCTCTGGAATTCCAACAGGATCTGGTGCCCTATTCTTGACTCTGTGGGCACTGTACATACATGGTGCACAGACATACATTCAGGCAAAATTCCCATACACACCAAAAAACAAAATGCAAGCACAAACAGGATTCTATGGGGCGAACTCCTAAATCCCTAACTTAGTTACCCTGTAAGCAAATCTTTTTTTTTTTTTTTTCCCCGAGATAGGGTTTCTCTGTGTAGCCCTGGCTGTCCTGGAACTCACTCTGTAGACCAGGCTGGCCTCAAACTCAGAAATCCGCCTGCATCTGCCTCCCAAGTGCTGGGATTAAAGGCATGCACCACCACGCCTGGCTATAGTAAATGTATTTTCATATCATCTCAAACAAGTACTATACATTCATGCATTTGTGTTACCATATGCATATATTAATGACACACTGGAAAAAGTGTGACTATAAAACAAGATAATGAATAGCAATGTTATGTTCAGTAACATGTCATGACCAAAACAGTCATGTAGGGAAAATGTATACAATGGCCTACCCAAGTTGATAATATTTTGAGCCCAGAAACTAGGATCACAGTGAAACTGGATGGTGTTGTTGGTCACAGGAGAAGCATCACACCTTGCACGAAGAAGGTGCCGTAACCTGTATGTAATCTAGAAGGAAGCAGAGAGAAAAACATTAGTATATTTCTAATGCAAATAATGTGTGATAGACTCAGTGAATTCCTAAAATAGTTTTTGGTATATGTACAAAATTGGTCATTCAAGCAATACAAATCAGAACTCCTGAGGCAGAAGCAGGAAGAGCTCTTAAGTTGAGCACAGCCCGGTTCTACATAGTTCCAGGACAGCAGGACTATGTAGAGACCATGTCTGTTTATTTAAACAGATAAGTAAACAAACAAACAAAAGACGATGGCCACCCAAAATTTTCTGTTCAAATGTAACAATTTTGTGGTAATGACTCAGGTGTACTATTGCTTACTGAACTAACTATAAAGTATCGTAAAATTAAAACTGTCAGAACATGGTCTAAAAACAGAGTCCTGTCAGAATTTTGAGTGCTTGTGAGAAAACTCCAAGAAAACTCCAAGAAAACAAGATAAGACCTTGAGACCTAGTTTCTTCAAAACCCAGTGTTGTCCTTGGAGGGTGTGTTCATGCTCCTCCCAGGAGGAGCGGATAGGAGGGAGTTTCCGTCAGCTGTCCGTGTTTCTGTCATATGTGGCTGACCTTGAGCATCTTACTCCTGTGATTCCTGTCTTGTCCTGTAGTGTATAGACTGTCTGATGCTCTCTATTGCATGAGACTTTAACCCACCTCAATTTTAGGCCTCAGTCTCCCAGGCTCACTTGGCCAAGTGGAGAGGCAACAGTGCCTACAGCTAACAACACTATACAAAGTATCAGCTCAGCTCCAGCATGTACTGCACCCCCACCTTTTTTTTTCTGTTGTCATTGAGATTTACTACTGTTATTTTATGAGTATGGCTATTTTGCCTGCATATATCTGTGAAACACTTTCACGCCTGGTGCCCGAAGAGGATGGTACCGGATCTACTGGGACTAGAGTGAGAGGCAGCTGGGAGTTGCCACATCAGTACTGAAATTTGAATCCAGCTCTTCTGTAATAAGTGCCAGTGCTCTAACTGCTGAACCATCTCCCCAGCCCCTTATTACCTTATTCTTTTAAAGTACTCTGAATCTAGACTTAGGGAAGGAAGTAAGGCATTGTAGAGAATACATGTGAATCTTTGATCATGAACTGGCTGGTTCTCACTATTTCTCGTTATGGGTCCTTACAAACAGCCATCTTAAAATCCCATGCTACCTCACACTACAGATTTTTTTTTCTGTGCTATAGCCTCTAATACCTATTCTTCCTTCTTCAACATTACTGTCTCAATCTTTGACAATTTCAATACCCAACTAGATGCTGGGGTTTTGAGCTCACTCTGGTGTGGAAATATCAACAGTACAAGTGCAGTTCCTAGCAACTTTGCTCTTAGAATTTTTCCTGTTCTTCCACCTCATTTTATTCTCCCCCTGCCAATACTCAAATGCAAGCCAGTTACTACAAGCATTACCTTAAACACCCTCCCAACTCTCTTTCATCTATCTACACAATTACAAGTACTCTTTCTTCCTAGTAACCTTTCCTTCACACAAAGCAAAGCAAAGCAACTCACCCGAATCTTTCTGTCTAAACTTAATGGAACTAATAAAGCAACTGCCTTCATCTCAAATATCAGATTGGGTTGCTATCACATGACATCCTGTTGGTTTGTTTGCTCTCATAGTCCCTTCCTTTAACAGAGTTGAATTTCCTGGTGCTGCTTTAGAGAATTCCCAACTGTGAATTCTTTGAGATAGGTGATGGCTTTACATACACACACCCATACCACTACCTCCAGCACCACCAGCACCACTACTACTATTCTTCTGATAATGGTCCTCCCAAGAGAGCCCCCACAAACAACATAAGTTACCGCCCTTTTGCTGAAGCCATCACACAATTTGAACACAAGCTGCCAAGGGGAAAACGCAACCAATAGCTAGCTATTCAACTGTAAAGCCAGTGAGACACAGCGGACCTGTCAAAGCTATCCAAAGGTGTAACAGCGGCACTTAAGTCAGTTGTCTAGCTGGACTTAAGGCTTGCTCAACAGGAGGAAATTCGCAGCTGGGACTGTAAGCCTGGCCACTACCTGTGAATATGCCTGCTGTTAGGTAGCTTCTTCTACACATGACAGAGAAGCATCACCAGGAAGACATAGTTACTTACGTATGACTTGCACAATGACAACATCAGCTGACATGCCAAGGAAATTTCACAAAGTTCCACCTCTAGAGTTTACAGATAAGCAATGACTGCCAAGAAATAGAGTAGCAGTTTTCATCAAGGCTAAGCTCTCTAACAGATTACCCAATCCAAAATGGTCAGCTCTAAAGATATCTACATATGAGCAACAATAAATGGACTCAGGTGGGTTTTTTATTTGGTTTGCATGTGTACGTGTGTATGTATATGTGTGTGTGTGTGTGTGTGTGTGTAAAAACAACAATAAAAGAAATAGCCATGAATTTGTCCCATGAGTTGGGACATGGTAAGAGCTGAAGAGTAGAAATAAAGGAAAAACAGAACTCATATTTGAAAATCTTTTAATTACTAAAAATAGGAACAGAGAGAGAGTCTAGAGAATGGCTCAGCAGGTAACAGTTCTTGCTACTCTTGCAGAGCCCCAGGTTCAGTTCCCAGCATCCATATGGCTCACAAACATCCATAACTATAGTTCCAGGAGATCTGAACCTTCTTCTAACCTTGGGTAGCAAGCATACATGTGATGCACACACATAAAAGTAGGCAAAACACTATATAGATAAAATAAGCTTAAATAATAACAACAACAACAACAATAATAAATATAATAACTATAAAGAGGGCCTGAAGGAATGGCCAGCAGTAAGTGCACTGGGTGCTTTTGCTGAGTTTGGATCACATCTAGTGGCTCACAAGGACCTACACTCTGGTTCGAGAAGCTCTGATACCTACCTGCTGGTTTCTGCAGGCACTTGCATATAAGAGCTCGAGCACATGTGCGTACACACACACACACACACACACACACACACACACACGCACAAAGATAAAACGAGAATATTCAAAAGAAAGGAGAAAATGCAGGGAAAAGGCAGGCAATAATTTAAGAAAGTTCAAAGCAAAAGGATTTTATTACAAGAGGAGAAAAACAGAGAGAATACAATAAATATGTCCAAGCCAATAAGCAGATACCAAAATATCTCACCAGAGAGTTGTTTCTAGTGGAGTGACTCCAGGCAGAAGTAGGCACTACCTAGGCTAAGCTCTCATCCTCCTATACTCCAGCGCTATCTTGGAAAGAGATAGCACGGCCCAGCTCCTTTGCCCTTTCTTTCCTTGTGATGCTCATTAGGTCGACAGCAGGACTGGTTTGAGAACAAAGTTATTTAAATGATTCTCAGATGACCCACTCACCACTATAATGCATCATGGAATACACAGCAAAGTTAGTTTATTCCAGACAGTTTAGTTTGACATGTTCCCAGGGACAGCCTGATGCTGAGCAGAGAGATAAATTTGGTTACCGGGTGCCCATTATGAAACTCATTTATAGGGCAGGGCAATATAGTTACACCATGGGGAGGCACAGCAGGTCCTGAGTAATCCACTGTCCACACTAACTATGGCTTCTCAAGGCCTATCTCTATGCAGTCATACAATGGCCAGTCTCCTGAACCTTTCAGCTGAAAGAAAAAAGGGCATTCTATCCCCCTCCCTGTCTCTCACCAGAATCTTATCATAACTATCAGTGGATTTGGGGGCTGGATGGGATGTGGGAGTGTTCTGACAGGGGAGTCTGACAATATTTGTAGTAAGATCCAGAGAAAAAGAAAAATAAAGCAATCTGCTTCCCCAAACAATAAGCTTAGGCGTGGCCTTCTTAGGATGGATCCTAATTATAGCAGCACAATTATACAGTGGGAAACAGTACTTCTGTAGCACCAGCCTGCTAGGCAAACCCCAGACAAGCTGAATTCAGGCTATTTTACGTTGTACATGTATTTCTGTGCTAGCTGTCATAGTAAGCTCTTTCTTCCCGTCCTAGTCTGCTCACCCTCTGCCTGTCGCCTCAGCACCATGCATGGCTCTAAGCAGCTTTCTTCTGCAACATTCTAGTGTGAAGCATTTGGTCTCTCCTGTTTCTGTGAAGAACTGACCTCCATCATCCAGCTGACTGCAGCTTTTCTCTATCCCAAGTTCTGAGCCACTTGTGTTCTTGTGATCACCTTCAACATCCGGAAGTTTTAGTACTTCCCATTTTGTGCCACTAAAATGCAGCTCTTTAAGGGCAAAACCTGTTCTTCAACTGTCCCTCAACATTCAGAATGTTGTCCAGCAGATGAAAATATTAAATAAATAACTGCTGAATAAGTAAAATGTCTGCACATTATTACAATACCTCACACAACTATAATAAATCGACTAAAGTGTACAAATGTACTTTGGAGTTCATGTACGGTGCTAAGTTAATAGCATATAACATGATGAACCTTGTGAACCTTCCCTGTGTTTTCCTTTTTTACTTATTCTTACTCTAACAATTCTGATTATAAATCATATATGAAATGTTAACTCAACTTATACTGCCAATGTCCTCATAACTTTTACTATTTTCTGAAGCACAATAAATTACATTTTCTCTAATATTATAAAGCTGGAGGCTAAAGATATAGCTCTATTGGTAGACAGCTTGTCTAGTATGCAGGAAGCTGTGGGTTAAATCCCCAGAACCCTATAAACTGGGTATGGTAGTATGCACCTAATCCCTGCATTCTAGAGGTGGAGGTAGGAAGATTAGAAATTCAGACTACATAGTAAAGAAGGTCAGCCTTGGCCACAAACAAACACAGCAGTGAAAAAAGTATAATGAAGTATTTTTCAACATCTATTTTTAGAGAATAAACTGGGCCAACTATCATGAATTATCTTATGTATTTTCTTCTTTCAACCTTACATGTTTTCTTAGGAAGACAGATTATAATTTCAGCAACTTATAACAGTACAATGTTCTCTATTAAGCATCCTGTTTTGCTAGTAGATTTACTCCTTTACCCCTGCCACGATGGACTACATACAGGTGAGATAGTGTAGGAGGTACACTTGGTGCTTCTCACATCACACAGAACGCTCTCCAGGTTCATTCTACACATCTGACAGTTTGCTATAGTTTCTATGAAAATATCATTGAAACATGTTGAAATTTATTCCCACTGTGACTCATTAAGTGCTGTATGTGGGTTTTAATGGAATCAATGTGAGTAGGTCTATGATGAAGTCTACTCTGAGGATTCATGCATGGTCCTGTTGTTAAGTGATACCTCTTCCTACCTTGAAACACGTAGTTTTGCCTTCAACATGAAGGCCTTTACCATATGTAAGCCCCAGAACTTTGTACACCACACAGCAGTCCCCAGAACAATAGGTTAAATAGCTTTTTGTTTTTACAATGAATAGTACTGGTTGTAAACACTGGATAATTTCATCTGCTTTGGATATTTACCCCAAAGTCAGATTACTAGGGTGTGATGATAGTTGTACTTTTACCTTTTTCGAAGAACATTTATACTGCTTTTATTCACAACTATACTATTTACAGTCACCAGCAGTAGAAAAGGGTTCTCTTTGCAATACATCTCCAATCTTTAAAATGGCAAAAGTCTGCTACAAGACTAAAAAGAACCCCTCCAATCCTTTCACCCACAATCCTCAACTGTTATTAATAATTTATACAACCACCCATAATGAGATCTGACGCCCTCTTCTGGTGCGTCTGAAGACAGCTACTGTGTACTTATTTATAATAATAAATAAATCTTTGAAGCAGGGTGGTGGTAGCTCACGCCTTTAATCCCAGCACTTGGGAGGCAGAGGCAGGCGGGTTTCTGAGTTCAAGGCCAGCCTGGTCTACAGAGTGAGTTCCAGGACAGCCAAGGCTACACAGAGAAACCCTGTCTCGAAAAACCAAAATAAATAAATAAATAAATAAAATAATAATAATAATTTGCTCCAGCACCCTCTCAATCTCTCCCATTCATGTTATTCTGAGAACAAGATACGGACACAAAGTCCTATACCCACTGCAGTGTAACTGAAGTAAAGCAAAAATTGAAAATAATTAGCAAATTCTAAAAAAGCAAGCGCCTGATTTAGCTCCCACACAGTGCAAACACTTGGCTGGTTCCTTCGACATGTCTGAGTATTGTCTAGTTTCTGATGCAGAAGACACACTGTGCACTCTGCACTCCTCCTTCCTAAGTATTCTGAAACCAGGATGGCAGGCCCTGTTATGGACAGCATTCATCAAATATATACAAATGTATACTTTAACTACACAGATACAGATGTCTACCCAAATACAGAAAACTCTGTCCTGAATGATTCTCTCCAATGAACTTGGAACATGCTCTGGCTTTGTTTCTGTCTTTCTAAATATGTTCATGGAAGGCGGAATAACATCACCACCTTTAATATACTTGTGTAAAATCCATTTGTTTATCCAACAAACAACCCAAATCCAAGACAGTATCTTGTCTCATAATATCTGATACTCCATTAGAGTTTGAACCCAAAATGCCGCACAGGTTGGTGTTTTTAATACTCGGTTCCTAGCTATAGTGCTATTTTGAAGTGTGGATCGTGGCTGGTAAAGAAAGTGTTACCTAGCCCTAGTTCTTCTGGGTTGCTGCCACTGTGGGCTGAGATCTAGCTGAAACAGTAAACCAAAATAAAACTGCAATGTCTAAACTTTTGGATATCATGTCACAGCTCTGAGTATTGGCTTATACTTCAGGGTGGCCCCCAGTCCTTGCCACATTATGTCCTTATTTATAATACTAATATCACCATGCCAGGCAGATGCAGACATCAAGTTCTGCCCTTAACATCTTAGTATTTGAGTGCCTCTTTTATACAGAACTAGTGGTTTTCCTCTTTCATTGTATTGATTTTTAAAAAACGTAAGAATAAGTTTTTTCAAAAAGTCTAAGCCAGAAGTGGTGATATGTGCCTATGATCCCAGCAGGACTGTTGCCCAAACCAGAAGAACCTGCTACGGTGGTAGCAGGAGGATGGGTGGGGGTGGGGGTGGAAAGAAAGATGAACAAAGGTGAATCAGGGGAGAGAAAGGCTTTCTGCGATAAAGCATCAGAAAGAGCTCCATGTTCTGAGTACTGAGGGTCAGGGATAGGGAGCTGGTAGTAGAGATAGAAACAGACATTCAAGGGGTAATAAAAAGGTCCTTGATTGCTGAAATGGGAGGAGAGCAGGAAACTCATTCACCTCTTTTGTACTTGTTCCTTTGTACTTTTCATTACCAGTAAAGAAATGACCAATGCTTTATTTTCTTAAGTCTATATTAATGTAATTTTAAATAATCCACAGATTTAAAGTTCAACAGATAACAGAGAAATTCTAAGCAACGAATGTTTAAATATTTCAAAATACTGTAAGATTTGACTTCTGAACGGACTTTCCCACTTCATAGGACTCAGCCAGTTTCTTTCTCCTTGTCAGATTATGAAAAAGAGGAATTAACTAAATTAGAAGACAAAATAAAGGCTAACTCACACAAAATACTTCTACATGGTCAAAAAATAAATAAATTAAGAGGAACAATTTCCTCTCAATTGAGAGGAAAAGTTTGCAACACACACACACACACACACACACACACACACACACACACACACACATACACACACACAGAGAGAGAGGTGGAGTATGCAACAGAGTGAATAGACATTTTCACAAAAAACAAAAATATCCAATAGAGAGGCAAGTGGATTTCTGAGTTCAAGGCCAGCCTGGTTCACAAAGTGAGTTCCAGGATAGCCAGGGCTACAAAGAGAAACCGTCTTGAAACAAAACAAAACAAACAAACAAAAATCCAATAGGGCTGAACAGATGGCTCAGCAGGTAAGAACATGCTCTTTCAGAAGACCATTTAGCACACATGCTGGGTGGCTCACATAGCCTATAACCCTAGTTCCATAGGATCTGATGCCATGACACCTGCACATGTGTGCATATACCTACACAGATTCTTAAAATAAAGTCTTTAAAAACTGTCTAATAGGTCTAAATGAACAGGTGTTCAACAACATAAACCAACAAGTTAAATTAAAACCACAAGAAGTCGGGCTGGTGAGATGGCTGAGCGGGTTAGAGCACCCGACTGCTCTTCTGAAGGTGATGAGTTCAAATCCCAGCAACCACGTGGTGGCTTACAACCACCCGTAACAAGATCTGACGCCCTCCTCTGGTGCATCTGAAGTCAGCTACAGCGTACTTATGAAGAATAATAAGAAATGAATCCATGGACCGGAGAGACCAACTGGAGCAAGCGAGGCTGTCCAGAGCGAGTGGAGCCAAATGGCCTGAGGAGTGCCAGAGCAAGCAGAGCTGATCGGAGCGAGCGGGGCGACTAGAGCGAGTGGGGCTGGCTGGAACAAGCAGGGGGCCATACGGGGGTGGCCGGGAGCGAGTGGGGCTGGCCGGAGGGAGCGGAGCCAGTTGGGTTGACCAGAACAAGGGGAAAGAAAAAAAAAAAAACCCCACAAGAAGTCAGTACATCATGCTTGCAACTACAGCTGCTAATTAAACAATGATCACAGTAAATGCTTGTGAGAGTCAGAGACTGGTGGGAATGTAAACTGATATAGCTATTATGGAAAACAGTATGGAGGTTCTTCAAACAATTCAAACTAGTACTATATACCCTAGAAGCCCTTTAATTGGATACATTCCCAAAGAACTGAAATGCATGTCTATTGTAATTTTCATGAAGGTAAAGTACCAGGAGCCACCAAGGAGAAGCTAAAGCTTAGCAGGTGATCTTCCTGAGATGGTTCTGCCATGGACTGCAGTGGAAACTGCCAGTCTTCAAGTGTCATGAGTTAATTGCTTCTGAGGTAGCAAGCAGGTACCTACAACTTAGAGACATTCCAAGAGTTTGTAAAACCATTAACCAAAGGTCATAAAAGGGAAACTAACGATGTATTATAGGTGCAAGGACAGAAAAAAACATACTGACTGGGTTTATCTCTATGAAAATTCACTAATACCTTAAGCACAAAAATTAAGGTTTTTAACTCTCTATGAACCTGTAGAACTAGTGAGAGATGATGAATGTTTAGCCAGATAATTACTCTAATGGATATGCATTTAAACATTCTCTGTTGACTTGAATTTATGTGTAAACTTGTGGTGAACCTTTTACCATGCAATCATGTATTCTGAAAGATGTATTAAGTGCTGAGGACAAAGAGAGAGAACAAACTTTTTAAGCAGAACTCCAGAAGAACCTTTTAGAGAGAACTTGGAAGTAAAGGCATTGGGAGTAATAGCATTGGGAGAAAAGGCATTGAATGTAAGAACATTATTATGACATCAGAGCAGGAGGAAAGAGCAAAGTTAGAAAAAGATAGCAGAAAGAACTTTTTAGAGAAAACATTTTGGGGGAGAACTTTTGTGGAAACTTTTTGCAGAACTGAAGAACTAAGAAATAATGGCTAAAATCACTTTTCAAAGTGTCCCTTTCTTCCTTGGACTTCAATAGGCAGGGAGTTGGAGCTGCACAGTTCATGCAGAGACAGAACAAAGGCTACTTTATTTAATCCTCCAAGGTTTTACTATGAGGTGCTAATGCCAGAAACTGCAGTTTTCTGGCCTCAAGGAAGGCAGGCAGGTCAGCTACAGTAGCAAAGTGACTTAGACTTAAGTATAGAGGTAAACGTTTTATTATTAAACAGCAACCTTAAATATCTTGCCCCTGCCAGTGCTCTTCCCTCAACCCACCTCTTACCTTCAAGAGAAAAGCAAGAAAGAAAGTAGTGCAGTAAAGACAGAAAAAGAAGTACACAGACTGATGGATGCATATACAGATTTATAGACCTTCATATATCTACTGATAGATAAATATCAATAAGATAGATATATGTCTATATCTAATCTATATAGATATATAGTGATATATATATCGGTATCTATACACACACACACACACACACACACACACACACACACACACACATATCAATCTCATATACAATGAAATGTTTGGTATTTAGCAAAAAAAGAAAGAAAAGAAAAAGAAAAAAAAGACACCCTCCCCCCAAATTTGATATTTGTGACAAGAATAAAACTCTAGGCTATGTTATGCTTAGTGATATCACTGTAACTGAAAACAGCATTAGATATGTCACGTCTCAAAAAACAAAAGTCAAATGTGTAGAAACAGAATACCAGGTAGAAAAAGGCAGATAAAGTTGATTAGTCAATGACTGATTTTTCAAAAAAATTAATAACAAATGAGTCTATAAAGATTATTTTGCTTAAAGAAGCAGTAAAAACAACTAAATCACTGTTAATCATGATAGAAATATACAATAAAACAATTCATAATCAGGAATAATTTTTAAAATGCTTGTAAGTCAGCATTCAGCCATACTTAGAGACTTGCCTTAACATTATGTATATTTTTAAAATTTAAATCTAATAATTTAATTAAGTAAAACTTATGTAACATATGTGTACCATTTCTGCCAATTGATTGCATAGAGTAAATGACAAAAAAATGTGGGGATCTTAATACTTCAGAAGAGATGTATCTGTTGACCTTCTAAGCCACACTCTTGCTATTAAACCATAGTTGAGACCAGCAAGCAGCCCCAGAAGCTTGACAGAAACAGAGTTTGTTTCCTGCCAAACTCACCAGACAGAGATCCTACATGCTCCGGGTATAGTGGCAATACTTTCAGTATGTACACAAAATCCTAAACCACCCTTGTGAGATGCTGTTCTATTTCCAACAGCAAGTGCTGCAGTGTAAAGCTGACAGATGATCACAGACTCAAAGGTGAGGTGTGGTTCTAGCTCTTTAAAGGATGGTGATAGGCATACCACTGTGTCTCATCATTTGTCCAGTGAAATGGCTAGCTAGCTAGGAACACTTAACAATGATGTAAATATTCAACATGGAAAAGGATTAGAATTAGATGAGGCAGGGTGCAGGTGACAGTAATATTTACTACTGATTTTTTTTTATTATACTGGGTTCACTTGTCAGAGTGAAAAAAAAAGGATAAATACGAGTGTCTTAGTCAGGGTTTCTATTCCTATACAAACATCATGACCAAGAAACAAGTTGAGGAGGAAAGGGTTTATTCAAATTACACTTCCACGTTGCTGTTTATCACCAAAGGAAGTCAGGACTGGAATGCAAGCAGATCAGGAAACAGGAACTGATGCAGAGGCCGTGGAGGGATGTTCTTTACTTGCTTGCTTTCCCTGGCTTGATCAGCCTGTTCTCTTATAGAACCCAAGACTAGCAGCCCAGGGATGGCACCACCCACAAGGGGCCTTCCCCACTTGATCACTAATTGAGAAAATGCCCCACAGCTGGAAGTGCTCTCATGGAAGCACTTCCCCAACTGAAGCTCCTTTCTGTGTCAAGATGACACACAAACCAGCCAGTACAATGAGAATTGAAGTTACATCAGAATCATTTCAGGTAAAAACACTTGGCAGGGGGCTCTCTGAGTCTGAGGCCAGCCTGATCTACAAAGCAGGTCACAGGACAGCCAGGGTGATTATATGGAGCAACCCTTGGGGAGGTAGGGTCAGGGAGGGAGGGAGAAGCCAAAACCAACCAACCAACCAACCAACCAACCAACCAACCAACCAAACAAACAAACAAAAACAATTAAGATTGAATAGGTAATCTACCTCTGTGTTTTGTCTTGTTGTTTTTTTCGAAGGTGGGTGGTGTCTGTCTGTCTGTGTAGCCCTTGTAGGTCTGGAACTCAGTATGTAGACAAGGGTGGCCTGCCTCAACCTCCCCAGTGCTGGGATTTAGACAGGCACCACCACACCCAGACTTTTTCTTTTTCAAGGCATCTTGCTATGTTACTCAGGCTGACCTTGAACCAGTAAAGTGCTCTCTCTGAGTAGCAGGAATTCAAGGTGTGCAGGCTTATTTCTGAATATGAAGAACTCCACAACTCCTGCCTCACTGTGCATGCTACAGACTATTAACCCCTGGAGTCCATCTTACCAGCCGCTTGCTGTACAGCAAGGCTGTGCTGCTGCCACTGGAAACAGCCCATTTAGAAAAATGCATGACGTGCTCTAACTGCTTAGAAAGCCCAGCCACTTCCTGCTGTTGTTGCATAAGTTTCATTCGATGGTCCTTTGCAAGACTCTGAAAAGAAATTAATTTCAGAATTAGTCTCTGTACTTTATATTCATTTCCATGATTATTTTCAGATAATCAACTCACAATAAGAACCACTCTGTATTCAACTGACAGTAATCAAAACTGATTGTAAGCAGTTTCCTTCATAATACAAAGGCTCCCTCTGAATGTAATAAATGTACAGCTTTAGTGTTTTCTCCACCCTTTGCCTGTAAGTCTGGTTTATATAGGTCTTAGTATATGACTCTTGCCAAATTAAATGAAAACAGACATATATTAGCTATAATAGTGTAGGTGTTAAATTCAAAACACTCAAGTAAAACAGATGTATCATCCAGTTATCCACTGAAATTACCAGTTCATCATATGGTTTAACCAATTCACAGTTCCACATCTTAGAGAGTACAACTTCAATTGGCTGTTCCTAGACTACTAGCTCCAATAGCTGGTACACAGAATCATGCCAAGTGGTAGCTGAAACTTATCTTGTATGTGGTACTGAAAAAGAAAATCAAGTTATTTGTCTTGAGAGTTACTAGAGATCAGTACTACTGTTCAAGCATTCGAAGAGATACTGTATAAAACCAGAATATAGTTTCAATGCCAACATGGTAACCCTGCCCCAATGGGTTAGAATATAGACTTTCTCCACAGAAAATATATACTTAGGAAACAGACAGCAATCAAAAATGGAAGGCACCATATTGAGTTATTTAAAGGTCTTTATTAAACACACACACACAAACCTCATCCGTAATGTAGGTGAGGAGGATAAAGATAGAGGGTTTCTATTAGCTTAGAGGAATTAGAAAAGTGGAATGGAATTCTCCTTGTGTGCACTGAGTCAATTGTTTGGACAATGCACACAGGCAATGGCTTTGACAGATTTACTTTAACTGTGACTCAGAAGATAATTTATTTAACAGCTGCACTGACCTAGGCAAAACTACAGTGTGTTTTTGGAGGGGAAAGAACTTTTTGAAAACTTTTGAGAGGATTGGAAATAGAGCATAAGAAGTTCTGGTGTCTTGGTTTTCTAAGGTAGCAAGCAAAACTGGTTCCATTTATATGCTTCAAAAGTGACTTGTGAACCACAAGAATGGGCATGATAACTTGAGGCATATCCAACAAGTACTATGACATTTTCAGGTTCAAGTCTGTCAAAACTAATTCTGTCGGCTGAGTACAGTCATAGATTATGGAGTCTCATCCTCATTTTTCAGCTCTTCATGTGATGAAGCCAAAGCAGTAAACTATGCTATGTAGAAAGCTGAAATCATCAAATTCTGCTTACATGTGCTCATGTTTAAAACAACTACTGCAAAACCTTGAAAATACCAGACCTGAGCACTGATTACTCCCATCCAAAGCACTTTGTCAGCCAAGTAACTATCTTCATAGTAGCAGAATTATAAATGGTCATGTTTTCCTAGCTCAAATAGGACTTTCTCATGGAGATCTTATCAACTGGTCAATTATGAATTAAAGATGAACTAAATTTTTTTCATAGTTGTCTCTACTTCAAGTTTTCCCAGACTAACCTTTTCTTTCTGCTCTTGTTCTCAACAGCTTCTTGACTATGCATTCTTTCTTAACAACATACTGAAGGAATAACTAAATAGTATACAGTAAGTTCACATACCATGTATACTGTAACCTCATATTGTTATTGGTCAAACATGGACTTTTGCTGTTGCCTTTGATGAATTTAAGAAAGATGAGCAAGCTGACACATGGTGGCTCAGGCCTTAAACCCCAACACTTAGGAGGCAGAAGGAGGTAGATCTCTATGAGTTTGAAGCTAGCTTGGTCTACAAAGTGAGATACTATCTTTAAAAAAAAAAAGAAAAAAGAAAAAAAAAAGGAAAAGAGAAATGGAGTAGAAAGCAAAGATTATCAAGATAGTACATCTTTTATTGTTTTACCTATAATTACAAACAACTATCCTGTCTTGAGAATATACTCTGTATGTGCTGCTTTTATAACTATGAACATATATAAAATAAAGCTGGGTATGGTGGCCTCAGCCTGGAACCCAGCATTGGGGAGGCTATGGCAGGAGGATTTGGAGTGATGGGTCAGCTTGGGCTAATAGGGGAAAAAATATTAGCAAAAGAAAACAGAGTTTATAATATTGAGGGTAAGAAATACATTATACGAATCTATTTTATTGTTGTTGCTGATTTGAGTTCAAAAGAAGTCTCAGTTTGAAGCCCTGGTTAGCATGGAAGCAATTGTGTACGTCAGGCCAGTCTTGAACTCACAGAAATTCCACCTGCCCCTGCCTCCTTGATGCTGGGATTACAGGAATAAGCCACTGTACCTGATGTGGGGAGCGGGCACGGCCACATGGGCCAAAGATGACACCCTGGCTCTATGCCAAGCCCCGTGACTTCGCTTGTTTATCCCAGTCTCAGTCATGTGCAGTAAAAGCAGCACGTGCAACTCGTTGGAGAGATAGCGCAAAGTCTCGCAATACCATTCTATCAGCCTATCTTGCATGCTGCCTTGGACTTGTGCATCCATGATTGGGTGGTGTAAGGTGACATGAGTGAATGGAAGAGGATAAAGTGTGGGCAGTCCCAAAGAGAATGAAATGAAGAGAGAAGCAGAATAAAGGAAGCTGTGGAAATCTATGTGAGACCTGCTTTGGAGTCCGTGTTGTTTATTCCCCCTCTCTGCTGTTCAGAGACGTGGGCCTGTGACAACTGGTGGCCCGTACGAGGAAAACGGGCCTGCGGCATTTGGTGCCGAAATCCAGGAAAATGAGAACTCGAGCAGAACGAGAGCGGGACCGAGAACTCAAGTGGCGAGAGAGCGAGCGGGTGCCGCTGGTCTGAAGGGAAGATGCTGAGAGTACAGCCGGAGAAGCAGAAACGGCTGCGTGAGCTGTAGCCGGCCTGAGAGCGGCCAGAGAAAAAGGAAGCAGCAGCGCGAGCTGTAGCCGGCTGAGAGCAGCCGGAGAAGCAGAAATGTGTGGAAAGCCTTTAGGGGTACCACTTGGCAGCAGTCTGACAATGGCTTTGACAAAGAAGTGGGCCTCAGACAGGAATATGACATTGGAAGTAAGTTTCAGGCAGGAATCTGACATTAGAGTGTAATAAGGAAGTAAGTTTCAGCAAGAAGCTAACTTAGACTGTAATAGAGAAGTAAGGTGAGGCAAGAATTTTTAGTCTTAGGGTGGAACAGAAGAACTAGGCTTCAGGCAAGATTTTAGGCTTGGACAAGAAAGCAGGTTCAAGTATTTTGGTCATTATAACAAGCCCCTTTTAGCAACTGTCATGGGAGTAATTTTCAGGACCCCTCTTGCTGCGTTGTTAGTTCCTTATTGTACTGCTTGCCCAAAATACTTGCATGTAATTAAATTGGTTTAAAAGTGGGTTGAAAAATAAAAATTTTGCCTTCGGTCTCAGAATTGACTGGGGTCACGCTACAATGTTGTCTTTTTTCTTTTTAATCCTCGCTCCTGCGCTGGAGAACCTGTTGACTGACTGAGCAGGATTGGTCAGAAACGGTGGCACTAGCTGTAGCCAGCCTGAGAGCAGCCAGAGAAGCAGAAGCAGGAGTCCTTGCCGTCAGAGGTAAGGGGATGTGAGAAGCAGCAAAAAGGTCCACAGTAAGTAGAGGGAAAAGATATTTTTAAACCAGAAAACTTCCCCGTAAAGGGACAAAGCAGGAAAGTTCCCTGTAATTGGGACAAAGCAGAAAGTTCCCAGTAATTGGGACAAAGCAGAAAGTTCCCAGTAATTGGGACAAAGCAGAAAGTTCCCAGAATTGGGATGGAGTAAAGTTCCCAGTAATTGGGACAGAGTTAAAGTTCCCGGTAAAAGGATGGAGCAGATTAAAGTTAGGCCTACCAAAAAAAAAAAATATATATATATATATATATATATATATATATATATATATATATATATATATATATATATATATATATATATGGAGCAGTGCAGACACCCACTCAGTGGCCCACAATGCAGCAGATCCCTCGACGTCTCCATCTTGAGGGCAACCCCAGTAAATTAAGTGGTACCTTTGAAGTTGAATTTAGGGTGACAGGTGATTTTGATGATAAACAATCAGAAGCTATAATTACTAATGACGAATGGGCAGTGATGTGTACAGGAGATTTTGATAATCATTACCCCTCTAGTCCCTGGATTCAGTTTGTTTTCTCCCACTTCCAGTAACCCTTAGTGTGGATGCTATGGTTTTCCCTAGGATTTTTAGAACCAATAAATCTTTGCAATTGCCATCCACAGTCATGGAAAAGGAATGTTTTGTTTAATGTGTCTTTGAAGGGTAGCCTTTGTTCTTCTATAAAAAGAGCCCATGTGAGATGCATATGATTGTTTCTTTGGTATCTGGATAGAGTCCTGTGGCTTATTCCCAATATAGGCATCCAACAAATAAATCAGCACCTCCTTAACCTAGGTGGAGAGCTTGATGCAGAGATAAAAGAGAGTGGCCCTTCACCTGGACAGGATGTTAAGATAGTCGGATGGTGTGCGCTAATAATGATTATAGTAATTACCTTTTCTCTTGAAATATCTATGATCGCCTTTTGAGACTTATCAGATTTCTCATCAGTTGGTTACCTCGGACCCCTTTAAGTCATATGACTAGGGTTTGTATAACTTCTGTGCAGTCTCATAATCCCTCATATACAGCCAATTTGTCTCAAGAGCTTGGAAAGATGCTGCTGAGGAATTGGAGTCATGATTTCGACAAAGGGCATTGATCACCACCATGAATAATACCTGAGTCGACGTTGCCATAGCGCAGCAGTGGTCAGAGATGGCTCGTGGAACCTCCAGTATAATAAAGAATGAGGTGGGATGGCATTGTGGGCATTCCTTTTGATTGTTCTGTGTGTGGAGGAATGATTTGGTGGATGGTGTGTGTGTATGAAGGCAAGCTAAGGCAGACCAACATCTGCTGATACAAGCAATGGCAGCTATAGAGACTGGGGGCTCACCTCAAATTTGGCTCAATATGCTGGACCGTTAATCAGAGACAGGTAAGATTCTGATGGAAACCCTACCAACCTATGCTGGACCGTTAATCAATGATGGGTAAGATTCTGCAAGGGTCCCACCAACCTAAGACAAGAGACCTGTGCCATAAAAGCTGCATGGGTCTTAATGACGGGTAAGGGGGAACCCCTGTCAGGACAACCTAAGGCAGATGCGGTCCTGGAGGTAAGGAGGGTGTTCCAATCGGGACAACCTAAGACAGATGCGGTCCCAGAGCTCTTAAACAAAAAGGGGGAGATGTGGGGAGTGGGCGTGGCTGCATGGGCCAAA
This sequence comes from Mus minutoides, assembly GCA_902729485.2. Classification (NCBI taxonomy): domain Eukaryota; kingdom Metazoa; phylum Chordata; class Mammalia; order Rodentia; family Muridae; genus Mus; species Mus minutoides. The sequence continues at coordinate 523,850 of LR749961.1, read as the reverse complement.
GATGGCACCCTGACTCTATGCCAAGCCCCATGACTTCACTTGTTTATCCCAGTCTCAGTCATGTGCAGTAAAAGCAGCACGTGCAACTCGTTGGAGAGATAGCACAAAGTCTCACAATACCATTCTATCAGCCTATCCTGCATGCTGCCTTGGACGTGTGCGTCTCTGACTGGGTGGTGTAAGGTGACATGAGTGAATGGAAGAGGATAAGTTGTGGGCAGTCCCAGAAAGAATAGAATGAAGAGAGAAGCGGAATAAAGGAAGCTGTGGAAAGCTGCGTGAGATCTGCTTTGGAGTCCGTGTTGTTTATTCCCACTCTCTGCTGGTCAGAGACATGGGCCTGTGACACCTATTTTACCTACTCTTTCAGAAGGCTAATTAAATGCCATGCATTACTAACAATGGGCTGTAATGAATGTATTGTTTGGTATTTCTATCATTGTGCAAACATCATAGACTGTACCTCAATCAACAAAGACAGATATAGCCATGAGATAACATAGTATACAATCTTATAAGATCACTATTACAGTTTGCTATTGACAGAACATCACTGCATGTTGCAAGAACCTATTTGAAAACTATACATTGCAAACAGTGGCTATGGTTGTTTGAATAGAAATGCCCCCCACAGACCCATGTTTGTGAATGATTGGCACAGAGCGAGTGGCACTATTAGGAGCTGAGGTGTGGCCTTGGTGGAGAAAGTGTGTCACTGGGGGCATGCTTTGAGGTCTTGGAAGCTCAAGTCTCACCACTGGTGAGGCACACATTTTGCCTGTGGATCAAGGTATAGAACTCTCAGTTCCTTCTCCAGCACCAGGTCTGGAGAATACCGACTGCCATACTGACTGCCAAGTTTCTCTGCCATGATAAAAATGGACTAAAACTCTGAAACTGTACACCAGCCCCAATAAAATGTCCTCCTTCATAAGAGTAGCTCTTCACAGCAATAAAACCCTAAGATATATTTTTCTAGAAAATTCTGCATCCCCTTGATGATACAATAGCTGTTACTTCAATGACTAAGATGACTGATCAACATTCATAGAGCTCCCCCAGTTAGGCAATGCTGTAGAGTAAATGTGGGGATTAAGACATCCTTAGTGCATGGCAGGGCTCTAGGCAGGGAGCCACAGGCAGCATCAGGCAGGGAAGGCATGTGGAGTCCCAGACCCTTACCATGGCTCCGACTCACCTCAAGCTGGTGCAGCAGAGCTTTCCCCTTTTTGTTTATCTCCACCATCAATGTGAAGATGGCAACTTTAATATCCTGTTCCACCTGCTTTTGGTTTTGATTTACTTCAATTATCCTGAAAACAAAATGAAAGGGAGAAAATATCTAAAAATTAATGGCAGATTTTTAAATTGAATATTTTAATAGCTAAACTAGACTAAAATGTTTTTTGTCTTAAAAAGTTCTATCTTCAGCCGGGCATGGTGGTGCATGCCTTTAATCCCAGCACTCGGGAGGCAGAGGCAGGTGGATTTCTGAGTTTGAGGCCAGCCTGGTCTACAGAGTGAGTTCCAGGACAGCCAGGACTACACAGAGAAACCCTGTCTCGAAAAACTAAAAAAAAAAAAAAAAAAAAAAAAAGTTCTATCTTCAAGTCCTATTGACTTGGAGACATTAGAAGACATTAGAAACAATAATTCAGTTAAACAAAACATGGACAGTGAGTATATTTTAAAGAACATGCAAAAAAAGCAATATGCCAACCTAAAAGAATAGGACCTGGGAGTAGACTATAACAAGAATTTATAGTCAGGACAAAACAGTTATGCCTGGGAATGAGTTTGGCTATTTAACTGTGATATTCTGATCTCAGGTGTTTGAATTGGCAATTTTCACCATATTGTAACACAGAAGCAAAAGACAACAAAAATAGTTTACTTTTCTAAATAGTTCAGAGGTTAAAGTACTTTTTACACCAGCATGAGGACCAGAGTTCAGACCCCCAGAATCCACATAAATGCAGGGTAGCTGTGAAAAATCAACCTGTAATTCCAGCCCGAGAAAGGGAAGACTAAGCGAACCGGCTCCCACACTGTACAGATCACTCAGCTCTAGTTTTAACAGAGAGGAACCTGCCTCAGTGAAAATGAATAATGTGTAAGAGTAACAAGGGTGACCCCTGATATTAACCTCAGGCCTCCACACATGTGTACACATGGCACATGTATGTATACCAGTACACATCAGATGCCCATACACATACAAACACACATAAAAATGGAAGGGGGGCAGGGGGCATACAGTGATTATTTTGGAATTCTGGTTTTCTTTTAAAACACAGAAATATTATAAGGATGTGTTTTGCTTTAACACCAGATGTGGGAATGTGGAACTGCTTCAGACTGTCCACAGCAGCTGACTATGATCTGTCTTGTGCTCTAGCAGAAAGAAGCATCTTTTGCCAAATGTAGATTTCTGTGATTGTGTCAGATTTGGAATTCTGGGAACTTTTCAGGTTATATAAGTGCTAGAGCCCCAATAGGGTGTGGGTGGTTGGTGGTTTTTTAAGGAGGTTGGATGTAGTTTGTTTGTAGTCATGCTCAAAGAAGAAACAAAAGGAAGAGCCATGTAGCTGAAAAGGAGGAAATATTTAACTTCAACATTAATTAAAATATGACTAGAACAGATTTACTAATAAGCCTACTTAGAAAATGTTGGGGCACAAAGGTCTTAGCACTCAAGCATCACTAGGGAAACCAGGAATGTTAATTGTGCTTGGGGTATCTCCTCAAAGAATGAAATATCTGCTTCCTACCCAGAAGGCTGGGAGCGCATAGTCAATGACATTTTGTTATCTGTAAAGGTAGACTTCACCCAAACGCCCCAGAATGTTATCCCAGACTCTTCTTCCCTAGGTCTTTTATCTTTAGCTCCCAGTTAATAGACCCCTGCCAGAAGCCATCAAGGAGAAGCTAAAACCTAGCAGGTGATCTTCCCGAGATGGTTCCACCATGGACTGTAAAGTTAACGACAGATTTGCTTCATTAGGCAAGGCTGAGAAGATTACATTTGAGGAAAGATTCCTGGTATTAATATGCTTTTCCTGTTATTAAGTATATATAACAATCACTAGGTATTAGCCCGCCCCTTTGAGCAGATTTCTGCAGAATTACTAAGATGGACTATCTTGAAGTGATGCTAGACAGATAAACACGATTTCTTAATTCATTTTTGTTTGTTTTGTTTTTCGAGACAGGGTTTCTCTGTATAACCCTGGCTGTCCTGGAACTCACTTTGTAGACCAGGCTGGCCTCGAACTCAGAAATCTGCCTGCCTCTGCCTCCTGAGTACTAGGATTAAATGCGTGAGCCACCTGATGATCGTATAAGAATTCCTAATTTTGCTGGTGTTGGCAAGGCTACAAGAAGGCACTCACTCTGTGCTGCCCCCCCTCCCCGCCCCCCACATAAACTGAAGGAGAATGAGCGTGTGTCGGGTTCAAAGTCCAGCCAGACCCTGGCCTCCAACCAAGAAAAGGATGGGACTGAGAAGCGAGGCCGGGGTCCGAAGGAACCCAGTGAAGTGCTAACTCTGACGAGACCTCGGGGTCGACCAAAGGGAAGCAAAGAATAAGGGCGCTGCTAAGACTCAGAAAGCCACCACAGCTCCAGGGAGGAAACCAAGGGGCAGACGCAAGAAATTGGAGGAAGAGGAGGGCATCTACCAGGAGTCCTCGGAGAAGGAGCAGTGATCACCACTCTCAGTGCGGCCTGCTCCATAGCCACGGAGGAGCAGCTATACCCTGGGACTGGAAGCCCTGCTCCCAGGCCCCACCCCGTCCCCACTGCACACTACCGCACCAGGCACCAGCTGCAGGCTCTACTCTACAGCACCCACGGGAGCAGGATTCAGCTCAGTCCCTGTGCCCTCCTCCCCAACACACCTGCCCCATCCTGACAAGGTTAACTCCCCATTTAGCCACAGCCCGGCTTGCTGCACACCTCCCTCAGAGCCATGGCTCTCTGGGCACTTTGTTTTGCAGGTCCCTTCTGCCTTTCTGTTCCTGGCTTCCCTGTAGAGGGTCCTGGGAGCATTCCCTGGCCTTAAAGGGTCCCAGCCCCATCTCATTCCGACAAGGCCCATTGGCTGACCTAGCAGCAGCAGTGTGGTCAGTGCAGGGGATGCTTATATCCCAGCATGTCCCCCACCAAAGTGTCATCAGGTGGGATTCTCAGCCCCTCCTGCCCCACCCTACAGAGATCCTGCACTGGGTTGGCTGAGCCCCTTGGACAACTGGAAGTAGGATGATGTTGGCCCAACCCACTTTGCTATTCTCACCTGGGACAAGACAGATGGGTTACTACCCATCTCCTGAGTGGGGTCCTGTTCTCGCCTCCACCAAAGGCAAAAAACGGGGTACCGACACGCCTCCCCCACTCCACTCGAGGCTGTTTCTTCTTCCCCCAAGGCACTAAGGAGTTAGCCTTGCCACCCTCTCCTTTCCGTTCCTCCCTGCCCCTCAAGGTTCTGGTTCCATCTTCTCTGTTCACAAACTACCTCTGGACGGTTATGGTGTTTTTTTTGTTCCATGTTCATTCTTAGATACCCACCATTGCTGCTGCTACCAGAGTCAAATGTTCATCCTACCAATTTTGCCTGTATTCTCTCCCCTACACAGTACACTCTAGGGGAAGGGGGGCTGGGGCAGAGCAGGCTGGTTACCTAACCCACACTAGGGAAGATGGGCCCTGCCCCGTGGATGTTGCAGCAGAGTGAGGGGGAGCCCACTTTGATGGGAAAAGGGTGTAGAGCCACCTCCCCTTGTTCTGTGGGGGAGGGGTGGCCAGTATTTGTCCCAGCTTGGGGCTTCCCCTCTGGTTTCTTATTTGCAGTTACTTGAATTTAAAAAAAAAATCCTAATTTTTCTTTTTTTTTTTTAGTAATTATTAAGATCTTTTATAATAGGATTGATATTAAGTCCTTTCTGATGTTAAAACTTCAATGAGATTTCTGCCAATCTTCAAGTGTCAATCAAGTGTTAATTGCTTCTGAGATAGCAAGCAGGCACCTACAACTTAGAGCACATTCCAAGAAGTTGTAAAACCATTAACCAAAGGTCATAAAAAGGGAACTGAAGGTTTACTATAGGTGTAAGGACAGAAGATAAAATACTGACTGGAGTTTATCTATATGAAACTTTACTAATACCTTAGTTACAAAAATAACGGGTTTTAATTTTCGATGAACCTGTTGAGCTAGTGACAGATAAAGGATGTTTAGCCAGATAATTACTCTTAATGGATATGCATGTAAGCATTCTCTGCTTTAAACGTCTTATTCAATTTATGACTTGAATTTATGTGTAAACTTGTGGTGAACTTTTTACCATGTGATCATGTGTTCTGAAAGATGTGTAAGTGCTGAGGACACAGAGAACAGAGAGCCCCTGTTTCCTTAGAGAATCTTTTGGAAAGAAGAATCTTTTAGAGAAGAACTTTCTTAGAGAACTTTCATAGAAAATGTGTTAGAGAACTTAGAAATATAGGCTAAAATTACTTTTCAAAGTTTCTCTTTTTTTCCCCTGCAATTTCAACTAGCAGGTTGGGAGTTAACGTAGCCCAGTTCCAGGGGATAGAACTGAAGGCTACTGTACTTAATCCTCAGCCCATAGGCTAGGTGTTAGCTGCCTAAGCTAGACAGGCTTTCAATCCTCACAATGAGCAAAAAAGTTTTTTGGACTTTTTAGAAGTTATCAACAAGCATTCAGGATAGTTAGAGACCTAAAACATCCGAAGATTATCAGTCTTTAAAGCTTTAAAACTCTGTGTCTCCCTTCAACCCATTCCAGACCAGGAGGTCCCAAGCAGAAGCCATCCTTAGGAGAGATGTTATACGTATTTTATGGCCTGGTGATCTCTATGCTACCTTGGTAGGAGACCATACCAGATTCTAGGCATTTTAGCTATAGAAACCATCTTTAAGGTCACATGTACTTTGCAAAGCAGTTGCTATATTGTCATAACTTTAGCTTTATTTGTGCAGCTGGAATTTGAATGATGGTTGCCTGCAATTTTTGTCTAAAATACAACTGTATTTAAATATGCTTGCAGTAATCTGCCTGGCATCAGACTCTTTAGAAGTTTGATCCAGTTTGATGAAGTCAAACTGAACAGAATTTTTGTTCTCACCTGTTCGCAGTTGGTTTCCCTGCCTGTTGTGACACTTGCCCAGACCACCTCAAGAAAATATTAAATTACATAGAAATAAATTAAGCTGATGGGCTCTGCCTCAGTATTATTCAATGACTTTAAGATAGACAGCTTACTAACTTGTTTCTCCTACATAGTACAGGAAAGTAAAGAAAAAAAAATTGTACTCTACTTAATTACAACTTTTTTTGTTGTTATTGTGCTTTTATAAAATCACTCAGAGTGGCCTGCCCTGTTAAAAGTCCTGCCCTCCTCTTAGGAGTGGCACTTGTCAAAGTGCCTTGAAGACATGACCTTACAGACAGATGCTCTTTTAAGAAACTCGAGCTGTGCTTCTCTGTCTCAGAACTCACACAACTGCACATAAGATTAGGAAGTTTCTAGTGAGGGCTAGACCCCCTCTTCAGCACTAGCTGGGAACCCAGTTGTGTGTAATAGTCTTTTTTTTTTTTTTTTCCTGAGTGCCTTGTTGAATCCTTTGTTGGCTTGAACTACTTTTATGTTTTATGAAACAAGTATTTTTAAAAGAGAAAAATGGAGATAAAATGGATAGAAATAAAAAGGAGCATCATACCCACCACACTGGATCAGCTTACACAGGAGGTATCTTGTGTTTCTACACACCCTGTTCCACATAACTAAGCAAACCTTTATTTTTCTTGCCTGCTCCTCCCACAGCCACTCTAACATTTAAGGTCACAGTTGAACAGATTGAATCTGTTATAACTTCAAGATAACTGTTTGAAATCAAGATTGCTTCAGAATTAAGGAAATTAGGTATGTGTACAAAATAATCACTTTTTAAAACTCAATCAACCTGGGTAGTGATAGCACACACGTTTAATCCCAGCACTCGGGAGGCACTGGCAAGCAGATTTCTGAGTTCAAGGCCAGCCTGGTCTACAGAGTGAGCTCTAGAACAGCCAGCGCTATACAGAGAAACCCTCTCTCAAAAAACAAAACAAAACAAAAACAAACAACCCCTCCTTACTCATCTTCAATGGTACAATAGGATGAATAAGGGAAATATTGCCATATTTTAAAACAAAGCAATATCAAAATTAGCATAATTTAGTCTTCTGCAATCAGGTAGGCTGCAAAGAAATAGGAGGTTGCAGATATATTTCAGTGATAATGCCTCATATGCAAGAGGATTTCTTAGAAAGGAGAAGAAAGGGTCAATCAAAGGAAAGGAAAGGACAATTAGCACCAACCTGAAAATTCTTTAATACCACAATTCAAAGACCAAAGCCGCCTATACAGCAATGCTAGTTTGTTTAAGGAATTTATTTGTTTGTTTGTTTATTTAATAGAAAAAGGTTGACTAGTTTATTTTTTTGTCTTTTTTTAAAAAAAGGATCTATTTTATTTTTCTTGGATATTTTCTTTATTTACATTTCAAATGCTATCCCCTTTCCTGGTCTCCCCACCACCACCCGCCCTGCACCCCCTGCCAAAAACACCCTCTCCCACCTCCTTCCCTCTCCCATGCTCACCAATCCACCCACTCCCCCTTCCTGGCACTGGCATTCCCCTAAACTAGGGCATAGAACCTTCTCAGGACCAAGGGCCTCTCCTCTCATTGATGTCCAACTAGGCCATCCTCTGCTACATATGCAGCTGGAGCCATGAGTACTACCATGGTTGGTGGTTTAGTCCCAGGGAGCTCTGGGGGAACAGGTTAGTTCATATTGTTGTTCCTCCTATGGGGTTGCAAACTCCTTCAGCTCCTTGGGTCCTTTCTCTAGCTCCTTCATTGGGGACCCTGTGCTCAGTACCATGGATGGCTGTGAGCATCCACTTCTGTATTTGTCAGACAAGTCCAGTGCTTGTGAGGTTTAAGAAGCATCAGAAACTCAAGGTCAGGACTGGCTGCATAGCAACTTTAAGCCCAGCCTTAAGACACATGTGACACTGCCTCAAAAAGCATGAAAACACACATATGACTATCAAAAAAGTAAAAACTGAAGCCAGAGGCCCTGTCTGCTGCCACTATGATGAACAAGTATGTGGTAGAGATGGGAGTGCAATAGAAACAGAGTGGTATGTGCACTGTGAAGAGAGGTGTAACTGAAGATGCAAGGTACTGAATCTGATGTGAGAGGCCTGTGCTGCCTGCCACCTGTGGCCATGGTGATGTCTGGGTCCAGGGTGATGCCTGTGGCTATGTTCCTATTAAAGGCCGCTGAGATGGCTGTCGGTAGTCTAGGTTGGCACATGAGGCTATGGTGATGTCCTAGGGCTAGGGTGAACTGGCCCACCTTACCTGGCAGTGACGAGAGAACTGGTTGAGTAGGTGTAGGAAAGCTGGCGGGCTGAACACCTCAACCTATGTACCCTAGTTGTGAAATGCTGGGGGAGTCCCAGTGAGGATCCAGTATTGATGGCATAGCAGAAGCCACTGACTCCCTCTAATGAACATCTGCTAGTAAAGTTGTTTGGACAGAAGGGTGTACTGTATGGCACTGTATGGCACACTGAAGCTTACATGGTGAGATTTTTTTTTTAAGATTTAATTTTAATGTTTAATTTTCTTTTGTGGAGGAGGGTAAATATTGAAGGACTGGAAAATAAGGGGGTTGGAGTGGATGGTGTGAAGTTAACAAGGATCAAAAATATGAAAAGGAAAAAAAAAGGAAAAGTGAAAACAAACTTAGAGAATTCATAGTATCTGATTTTAAGATTTCTTATAAAAGCTACTATGATCCTGAGAGTGGAAAATGTGAAACAAAACAGAACAAAGCAATTCCACTCTCCCCAAAAAAACAATCACAATGGAACACAATCCAGAACCTAGAATTGTTCTATACTTCTTCAGTCAACTGAAGTTCTACAAAAGTGCTGAAGGCTAGTGCTTTGAACAGATTATATTAGAAGAAATGGACACCTGTATGTTAAAGAAAAGTAAACTCTGACACACCATACACAAGGTAGAGAAATCCAGAGTAGCTCTCACAGAGATTGAGAATCATCCCATGTCTTTGACCATCACAGTCACTCAACTTTTCAACTACTCAAAATCACCATTTGAAGCTAATTATTATATCTAGGGAACATACTATATTCTGATTAGAATATGGTAAAAGAAAATTGTATTTTGTTAATTCGAGTCTTTATACAAATTAGAAGGACGCAGCAAGAGGCTGTAGCAGTTGCTTCTCTTGTAGGGGACCTGGGTTCGTTTCTCTGTTCCCACATCAGACACCTTCTGTAATATATATCCAGGGATCCAAAACCCTCTCCTGGCCTCTGAAAGCAATGCATGTATATACACATAAACACAAACATACAAAAGATATATGAACACAATGTAACAATAAATATATGATAATGACTTACACAATACATAATAATTATACCAATACTAGAATATTGGAAAGTGGCTAGACTGCATTTAAGAATTTCTTTTAGGTAACAGAATTATACCTATAACAAAAGCCACTACAAAACACACACAACAACAACAAACCATCAGGTGTGGTGATACATGTCATTAAATGCAATACTAGGGAGGCAGAAGTAAGTGGATCTCTGTGAACTCGAGGCCAACTTGGTCTACATAGTGGGTTCCAGAACAGCCAGGACTCTACAGTGAGGCCCTATCTTAAAATAAAAAAAAAAAACCCACAAAACTGTTTCAAAACAAAACAAAATTCCAAGTCCCCTAGCTGCTTCAAGAAAGAGTAATAGATTATGTCAGATGACCAGCTGTGCCACAAAAGCTGACACAATTTTCCCAATGAACATTATTGAGACACATAGAGCAGTCTCTCCTACTTAAGTCTTCCTACTCAGCCTTTCTTCACCTGTAAAAAGTAGCAGTCATTTTCATGCAAAACAAAACAAAACAGAACAACAACACAAGAAAGAGAACATGGTATTGCTTGGAGTGCGCTAAGGTGGTATGTGCCTTACATGGGTTTGCGTCTGGGGGACATCTAACTTCCTTCACGGAGCACAAGCCCTAACAAGTAGTATCTAGAAACAGACAAGGAATAAACTGTTGTGTAATAATTTTGAGGAAGCTCCTTGAGCAGGAAGATCAACTCAAAATAGCTTCAGGAAGTCCCTGAAATGGACCAGGTTCACTAGGTCCCTTCCTGACAGAGTAGCATTAAAAGCTTGGAGTCCCTTCAGATAAACTGGAGCTGAGCTAAGCTGCCAAGACAACTCTCAGTGGCTGAGGTGCAAAGAAGACTTTGAGACCAGGCAGCTGCCTGGAAGAAGCAGAATCAGGCCTACCTGCCTGGCCTGTAAGAGGTTTAGATTAACTCTGGAAAGGACACTCTCCAACATGCTGAGTTAGTTGTCTGCAGGGTGTGCAGTGTGCTCCAGGTTCCCTGCTTTGTGAGCTGTCACCCATCCTAAGGTGGGCTTTGGTGATACAGCTGTCTTTGAGTCTTTTCTGCTCCTGTAACTCCTTACCCATACTCCTGTAAGTAACCTCAACAAAACTCATTGGTTCACCAAATTGGATTTTTGTTATTCTTCTCCTCCCATCTTCTGTCCAACCCCAAATTTATGATCTTTTCTTATTGTTACATACACATATGTATGTATGCATATCATATGTGTGTGTATATATATATATATATATATATATATATATATATATATATATATATATATATATATATATATATATATATATATATATATATATATATATATGCAAATAAATTTATACATTTTGTGTGTGTGTGTGTGTGTGTGTGTGTGTGTGTGTGTGTGTGTGTTGGTTCCCCTATCTGGATGTGTACTGTGTCTTCTACTCAGAAAATGATACGTCCAGGTTTAGTAATGTCCAGTCTCTGTGGTTTTCAAATTTTCCACCCTATGTGACTAAAGGATCAGGGCCCAAGGAGGCATCTCAACTATTAACAAACTTAAAAATAGCTATTAGGTACATAATCTAGGGTTAAAAGAATTACATTATTGGCAAAGCTGTCTTTTTCTCAATCTTGAAAAAAAATTGAATTAGGAAACACCATCTGATTATAAATATATACCAGGTAAATGAGCTATCATTATTACACATTTTCATTTTACGAGTAAAGAAACTGGTTCCCAACCCAGAGTGTCTGAAAAAAAACCTTACCACCATGTGTTTGTAATCCAAAACCTTACTAGATATTTCACAGTAAGTTAAGAAAAGGAAATCTAGAAATGTATATATTTACTACAGGTCAATGATTTATAGTGTCATAAATGCACTTACCTATTTTGGATCTGATTTCCTGTATACTTTATATATTTTGTTTTTTCCATCAGTTTGGTGATTAGAGTATCTATGATCACTTTTTGATTCTGAAAAGCTTCTTCTATAAATTGGTATCTGAAGAAATAATAAGCAAATAACTTCATATAAATATCTATACAAAGAAGGTTCAAAAGTTAAAAACAAAACAAAAAACACTGTAAGGGAGAGACTCTGGGACCTAGAGAGACGATGATCCTGGCTAAGGAAGCTTGCAGAGGCTGCTCTTAACCACTTCTAACTCCAATTCCAGGGGATGCTCCTGTCTGGTCTCCAGGAGACCTGAATCCATATGCACATACATACAAAGACACACACATAAATAGGTGATTCTAAAGAAAGAGAAATAATATAAAAAGTATAAAAATGACCTTGAAAAATTTAGAATGTGGGCTGCCAAGATGGCCCCAATGAGTAAAGATACTAATGTCAAGTCTGATTTTGATTCCTGAGACACTTATGGCAGGAGAGAGGTCCCACAAGCTGTCCTATGTCTGCACATAATGTGGTACACAAGGATGCACATGCATGGACACCCACAAAGTCTTAAAATGGCATGTATGCCCATTTACTCAAACTTTTGGTGTGGATAACCAGTAGTAATCACTAAAATGTTACAAGGTAAAAGTTTCTTGTATGGCTGAGCCAAACTTGCAGTCTCCTTGGAAGTAGGAGAGAAGTGGCCAAAACCATTTTCTAGTTGGGCTCTGACCTTTGATTACAAAGTGAAGTGTTTGCAGTTCATAATTTAGTTAGCTATATTTATTATCACAGGAAAAGTATTTGTGGTTTTATGGCCAATCAGTTCTCCGAACATACCATGAAACAATGGAAACAATTTGCAATGTGCAAATGACAAGATTATAGAGGAAGAACAAGTTAAAAAACAAAAACAAAACAAGTTGACCTTTAGCTTGGTATATGATTAGAGAAAAACACCATAGGGAACAATAAAGAAATAAATCAAATTATAACATTGTTTAACTAGGAAAAGGAAGAAAAATGGAGTCGGCTGATCATTAACAAATTTATTATTCAAAAAAGAAATCTTTAGATACTCTTTATTTCAAGAGTGTATTAAATACCGAAAATAAGTAAATTTGTTAATAGGTTAACTACTCTGGGACTTCAGAATCATGAAGTTTGCTGATGATAAACACTCTCAATATCATATCTATCATATCATTTAACTTTGTTAAATGGGGAAAGGCATTTGATATTGTACCTTCTGATTAAAGCCTTGAGTGACCTAAAATAGGACTCAGAATTTAGCAGTAGTTATCTGTTATGGATAGCCCTGGAGCTAACTGTATTTGATGTTAATTCTGTTCTCCTGTGAGGG